>QLNU02015359.1:3907097-3950311 GCA_006491805.2 Dysdera silvatica | reverse complement strand
CTGTGGGTGTATGTTCTTTTAATTCGAAATTTTATTTTTTGATTGTTGATATTATATATATCTAGAATTAAGGGTACTGTATATAAGTAATGTGTCTTAATATTTTAATGTGCAATGAGTGAATATTTTATTTATATCTTGTATTTGTTTTATATGATTCTGTTTTTTTGTTTATTTTATGAATACGTTATTGTGCAAAGTTGATTTCATTAATATGTGATTGATAGGAGGCATGTTCCTAAATAAATTTCACTGATAAGATTGTAACATTTGCACACTCACGAAATAAATAAATTAAATAAAAAAAATCTGGCATGAAAGGGCGGGGATGGTAAAAGGGACACGTGCCCAGAGGCTTCAAGAGTCTAAAGCCTAGAACCAAACTTTTATAATATGACAAACAAAATTTATCACCAGACTTAATTAGTGAAGTGCCGCTATTCGGAGCTCTCTCAGCATGATTTATATGACTAATTAGATGTTAGCGTTACGGATGTTACAGATCTTTCTCTTTTTATCAATGTTAGGTTGTTCTATTCGGGAAGTTAATAACGGTGTATCAATATTTATCGAACAGTTTCGGAATTTTTTTAAACGAATAATTTTCATGAATTATTTTTTAAAATCTTGCTTACACCTCATAGCCAATCAATGGACTACCAATACGTTTTAAATTATTAATAGGTTTCATTGTCTTAGTAAAGACTTCAATTTTGAAATTGTTATATCCATGCGATTTAAAAGTATTTGTATTCATGGGATCCTCAAGAATTATATACAGGAAGGGTGCATCAAGGAAAATTTCCTATTGAATGATGTTTTTGGACTATAATTTCTTGTGGGTTCAATGATTTTTTTCCTTTTTTATAAGCCAAAGAATGCAAGTGCACCCCCTCGGGGCGCCCATGTTTTTAGTATTAAAAAATGATTGACTGTTTGGTTTGTTTTTTGAATAGCTTTTCTGCACATTTATTTACATTGTCTTAGGCCAAGTGGGTCCAATTATAGAATAGATAATAAACAATTTCATCATCACCCATGAGGCCACCTAAAGGCTATGCCCTCCCCTTATTTAGAGCAGACTACCCTTGCTGTCCTTGCTCTATAACAGTACAACCAGTTATCCAAAGGCTATTGTTCAACAGTATGGACGCCATTACAAAAATAGTATTGTCAGAATCAGCATTTCCCAACGTTTTTACCCTTGGGACACCCTTGAAATAATGCTGCTTGTCAGCAGATGATTGTCAGCCCTACATGAAATAATTATCAGTCATTATTAATATCTTCTTTTTATTTAGAACCTCGGTGTTTTTAAGTATAAAACGTAATTTTTCCACAAAAAATTATAGTTCTTATTATCATGCAAGAATTTTATTGACAATACAAAAACTTAAATGGATTTCAACAGTCTGTTTAAGAGACTTCATGGTTTAGTTTTCATTTACTAAAAATAGCCTTGTATCTAAAAACATTGAAGTTTAAAATACCATATGAACAAATTTGACTGTGAATTGAATGAACTTTATTGGAGTATCCATGAGTTAGTAAAATCGTTGGCTCACTGAATTTCTCGCGGCACATCTAATGGTACCTGGCGGCACGCTAGTATATCGCGGCACCCCGATTAAGAAATGCTGCTCTAAATATTTAACAACGCAAAAATTTAACTTTAATTTATTTCTTGAAATATTTTATTCACGTTAATAATATAAAATCAGAAAGCCCCTAGATTTCTATTATTGTCACTTGAGCTAACTTGAGTGCAATATTTAAGAATTTAAATGAGTGAAGATTCGAGTATTTTGCTTAAGGCCCATTTAATATGTTGTTAAGGTATATTGTTTCGATACGTCAGTATGATCTGTCGGTTACTTTCTAAATAAGCTATCATTGAAATTCTAGTGGAGAAAAATGGACATAAGTGGAAATAATAAGCCTACGTACAGAATGTGGTGCATAGGCGATTTTGCGAAATTGGAGAACTGACTTCTAGAACAGATTAAGAACATTAAAAAATTAAAAATTAGTCCAGTTTGACCTTTATAACGAACATCTAAAACTTTTTGATGCAAGATGTTACACATTGTATCAAAAATCGCTAGCTTATAAATGGAGTACCACAATTTCCAACACCTAGGAATACCTACGAAACACTAATTTTTAAATCATTATAAATGCTATCACCCAGATAATTGAAAAAAGTTGAAAATTTCGCCCTTTTCTTTTCTTTAGGTCTATTGTGGATGTATCTTTGGAGCTGAAGTCTCATCTTGAAGGAGATAATATCGCCACATCAGGCACTAGTTGCCTTCCACGTACTGACAATTGCGATTTACTCATGTGGATGGATTTCTGACAACATCTTGCGTCGTTTCAGATAAATCTTGGACATGTTTGTGAGTCGCTGATGCTGAATGAGATCTGTTGACGAAGACCTTTAATATCTTGCACAACCATTGTTCTATACTGCCGTTTATCCCAACTGTACCTCTTCTTAAGACCAGGTTGTTCATAAGCCTCCGCAGTTATCACACCGCGATGTTAGGAAAGAGTTATAACATGGTTTTGTTAAATTATATTGAAATTAAAACCCCATAAGCATGTAAAATGTAATGGATTGTGAAAGAACCCATTGTTACTGTTTATAATTTTACTTGCATCTTTTAATCGGAGATTTTTTCCATATGTAGATAAAAGTGTACCAACAGTCCTTTTCTTCAACTGTTGAAGAAAAATTCTCAAAATGATGACTTACAAAATTTTGTAAGTAAAACAAATATCATTAAAAACACAAACCGGTGTATTACAAAATTCAGAATGGCATTTCAGTAGATACGCTCAAAACGATCATTCGCTTTGATAAAGGAAACTTTTCACTTTAAATCAGGTTTTCGTTTTCAAACGAATTTTTTAATTTTATATAGATGACTAATTTTCATAAAACAATGTACCAAGAAGAGTATTAAATTTGAAAAAACCTTTCCACATAAGATATCCCAAGTTTTAATGTGAAAATAAAGAAATAGCTGGGAGACGAAAATGGAAAATATTTGAACTGTTTATAACCATTAGTATTGAATTTCAAGGAAATGCTTTTAATATACTGTGTATTAACCGTGAATAAATGAATAAAAGAATTTGTCAGGGCAATTATATCCCTCAAGAAGTCACTACATACGAATAGGGGTTCGAATTTCCTATCAGGTAGAACATTGGTCGGTTTCATAGGTTTAGGCTGGAAATTGATGAAATAAGGTCAGACAAACTTTTAAACCTGGTGAAGTTGACCATACAACCTTGAGACACAAAAGCTTTAAACGTTCAATAGTTTGAAAAAATATTCAGCTATATTGCGTATTCTAATTATTTTGGTTTTAAATTTGTGTACGTATTGAAAATCTAACATATGAGGTGTATTTGGAAAATAAGACCATGTTGCTAATATTTCCGCTGCAGCTTTGTGGTTGCCATTTTCCGCGTATATATTAGTGTCCTTCGTCTGTTAGCAAGCCAGGGACGCCATTATAAAAATATGAGATTAAGTTTTTGTGTTGTTATGTATAGGCAATGTATATTTAAAATGTTTGAGACAATCCAGCGGCCCATCGAAAGTGTAATACTATCTATTATCTGTTTTTTGAATGTAAGAAATTAGAAACAGGCTGATATTTGTCTCCAGCTATCTGAAGTTTACGGTCAGCATGGTATAAAGGAAAGAACTGTTTTGAAATGCATCAAATAGTTTAAAGAGTTGGACTCTAGTGCGAGATGGAGGCATACCCCATTGCCGAAAAAGTCCAAATTTCATATTTTAAGACTATATATTAAGGTTTTTGGGACAGGCAAGGTGTTTTGCTTGCTAAATTCTTATCTCAAAGTACAACAATAAACATAGCCTTCTTTTATGAGACCTTCAAGAAACTGCATCACGTAATTTCGAACAAAAGGCGCGACATGATTACTTGAATAGTTTCGTTGATCCGACAACGCTCGGCCACACACTTCTGTTCAAACACTTCTTCTCAAACTCAAGCTCTCGTCACGTCATTTGACTAGAATCAATTGGATTACATCCCCCCTACAGCCTAGATATAGCACCAAGTGGCTTCTGTTTCTGCATCTAAAGAATTTTCTTGGCAGCTAGTGTTTCAACAATGATGACATCAAAACAGATGTGTAGAAGTGTTTGTGCTTTATCATGGAACTATTTTCTATAGAGAGAGAGAGAGAGAGAGAAAGAAAGAAAGAAAGAAAGAAAGAAAGAAAGAAAGAAAGAGATTGTCCATGATAAAAATTTGGGAAGGGAGGCTGCAAGAGACAGCGCTATAATCCCAGGTTCTACATTCTAAAACGAAGGAATACATAAACTATTATCTAATTATGACAAATGTCTCATTGATGGTGAAAACGGTCTAGAAAATGGTGTAGGGTATTGGCATATTTGGTATTAATGGAGCTATTTGAATATAAATCATAGTTTTTTTGTTTCTTTTTAATAGCCTAATGCTACTTAATTTTCAAATACGACTCATATGTAAGTGCAGTTGGAAATCAGTAAGCAAACGAATCGCGCAAAACGTACTGAATTTCATTTTTCGTAGTAAATTAAAATATTTTAATTTATCATAAAATAAGGCATAAAAATATTTGTCTTTGTGTGCTTTTGATTTCTTTCCGTTATAACTTTAATCAATTTTATTTTTCCCATATTCAAAAGCAGTATTGCGGCTTGATTAAAAAATATTTTTAAAATAAAATTTTTACTATTTTTTGTTAAAAAATTACATTTATTGCTAATTTCTACTATAAAATGTCTATAGCAATGTAGATATCTGAATGAAAACATGCTTCTCATCCGATTAAAAAATACATAAACATATACTTCACCTGCGAACGAACTATAATGCCATATTAAATATTGAAAAACCATTATTGAATTTTTGTAATATCAATAAATATACCTAGAATATATATATATATATAAATCAATTAGAATATCTATAAACCTTCATTGGAATTCTGAATCTTTTACAATATGAGCTCTGGAAGTTCTACAATGTCTGTTGAAACAGTTATAGCATATATTATGTCTAACTATATTAAGCGGCCATAATCGTGTTTATATCGATCACATGATACCTATAGACATCTGAAAAAGAATCACAAAATCATGGTTTAAGCAATTACAGGAAGGCACAGCTATAAGTAATTTGCTAATATCAATTATGTGCCTATATTGTTAAATATCAATCCCCTTAAATATTGGCTATAATTTGCTGTTTTTTAGCTATTCAGTATCACGTTTACGTATTGTCCATAATGCATAAAATGCTTCATTATATTTCCTAAATAAAAGTAAGAATAATTGTATACTCGTGTGATTTGCATAAAACCAATTAAAGTGAAAGGTATCACTTTTTTAAAGAAAAATAATTTTTTGTATTTAATCTTCATTTCTGTAAGTACTTTTATTCTTAAACAAAAATAAACAGCGCTACGATTTTCTTATCGCATTTTTTTATTCTTAATTTTTTTGGCGTTCTTTTCATTTGTAATTTTTTGCTGGCATTCTTTTTATTTGTAAATTATTTATCGTCAAATTCCTAATCTCTGAAGCATTTGGCTCAAAAAATCGCCAATAATATTATCTTATTTTAAAGAAACTTTAATTTCCCGTGAGGTTGCCATTCGGAAAGGTCTTTCTTTTCAGAGTTACTTAAACCGGAAAGGAAAAGTGTTTAGTATTTGTTTAAAATAGTGTTTGCTCATACACTCGCTACTTAATTTAATACTTAAATGTAGAACAAGACGTCCCTACGATATTTCTTTTCATATATTTTGTTTTGTAAGCCCAAGGCGACGATGAATTCAACTGTTTAACATCCAGTTTTTAACTTATACTTTCAGAGTCATTTCTTTGAAGCTATTTCAACTAATTTGGGGGAAATTTAATGAATTTCCTCTGCGATTTCGAATATTAATGATTACAAATAGGGAGCTTGACAACGAATGTATATGCTTTGTATTGCTGTTATGACGGACAAAGAAATGTCAATTTACTTTTGCTTCGTAATAAGAATTATTTTAGGTAATGATGAGATATCCAAATATATGACCGATTTTCTTTAAACGAATAATAAATCACGATCTTTTGAAACTGTCCATTAAAAATTTTGTCTAAAATGCAGATAATTTGCCAATTTATTAAAGTTCAGCTATTAGTTATCACACACTAATTTATTTGCACAAAACGCCAACAAAATCCAATCTACGATTGTTATCCTATGTATCTCATCCATTAGGTTTAAAGAAGTACTTCTCAGAAAAACATTTGTGATTTTTTTATGAAGATTTCTGTTTTGTGACACGGCTCTCTTCCAGACCCTCAAAGGAGATAATATAATTGCAGACATTTTTGATGGACACATAATAACATTCCTAGTGTGGATAACATTGGCATTATTTATAAACGAATTGGTGTGATGATGGTTATAGTTGAAATAAATAATATGGCAAATTTTAATACCTTAATTTTTTTATTCAAGAAATTTAAAGAAAATAGGTTATATTATCGAAGAAAAACCCCAGCGAATGTAAAAATAATAAAATAATCAAAATAATTAATTTCTACGATTCATAATTTTGACTCATATCAGGGCCCTGTACGATTTAGAAGAATATGTTAAAGTTCAATATTTGCTTATTGACAATTTCTCAATAGCGTTTAGCGCACCTAATAAATATTATAAATGCGTTTTTTTAACACGCCATCTCAAATATATGTAAAAATTGAAATAACATTTGTGTTATTTATAATACTTTGGTTAAAAATTTTACCTGTCTTAAGAGAAATTGATTATGAACAACATTATAAAATGCGGTCCTGAATAAAATATTGCAGGCATTATTGACAATAAACTATTTGACAATAAATTTGAAAATAAACGGTTTAACCTTTTAAAATTTTAAGTATTAAATATGGTTTTCACATCAATCTTACATATCTCTACTTCCCTAAATACCATAAAGCTACTTTTAGGCAATGAACAAGGCGGAAGCAATATTACAAAATACTGTGAGTATATATATATATATATATATATATATCACTGTACAATATGCATCTATAGATCTTCGATATGAAATTAATACATAATTTCATCATGTTGTGATCCTGGAATATTTGCTATGTTTAGAAATATCGATAGGCAGTATGCATCTACTGGTATTTCTGTTTCAATTGACGTATAAGAATTATCATTCCCAGCATTTGACTTGCATCACATAATTATATTTTATCCCAAAATCCACCACTAGAATGCCATTAAATACGTTGGCAAATCCTGCTGAATACAATTAATGTATTACTGTGGTATGGACAAAATATCCCTCATAAGGAGATCCCTATAACCTCGGGGATATGTATGTGTCAAAACAAGCGGCTCCCATATTATTGTCTAGCGAAATAGAGACACTCTGGTTTGTGACACAACTGGCATATTACTTGTATAAATCCGCATGTACATGAGATTAATTCCAATATATTGGAAACATATATGAAAACTCACATGTTACTGAACAAATAATTAATGTATATGAAGATTTTTATAACAAAATCCATTATGTATATCTGATACCGATGTTGTACGTTATGAAGCGATTGGTTCTTGAAGTTTTTAAACGATGTTCGTCCCCCGATTCTGCTGATTCGCGTTATTGATACCTTATAAGAAATCAAACCACATAAATGTTCACCAAGGTGGAGCACGTGGAACTAGTTCGTAAGATGTGTCCACTCCATGATTGTAGTTCATCTTCTATTGTTTTTACTTTTCTTGAGAGCATGTTGTTTGTATAAAATGATTCGATATTTGTTACACAGTACCAGAGGCATATTTAATAAAATGTTTATTATAGAGCGGGTTTCCTTTATTATTTATATTAGTTAAAATTATATTTACATATTTCTCAGCAGTTGTTATTAATTTTTCTAGCCAATTTCCCAACAAAGGAGAAAAATGAGCCTATGTTCTCCACAAAATATTTTGTTGCAAATCTATATAATAGAACAGTGTTTCTCAATATGTTCCGCAAAGATTGTCCAGAGGTACGCAAGAAATTTGTAAAACATTGTCGAATTTTTCAAGAAAACCTGCAAATTCTGCTACTTTTCCCATGACAGCTGTTTAGAACCAACTTACTGTAAGTAATATACAGAAACAATTGTAGGGCTTTCTTTTATACCTTAAGCTTTCTTTTACACTTACTTATTGGTTATGTTTACGCTTACATCAGAACAGTAATAATTAATAGCCCTTTAAAGTTCCCTTAAACATTATTTATTGACGTTTTTCGAGGCTAGGCACGTTGCAAAAAAAATTCTTCAGGGTAAGAAGTTTGAGAACCACTGCTATGGATAGTGCTTCTCAACTTACGAGTTAGCGCCCCGGTAAATTCTTCTTTTCTAAGACGGAGGTCCCGGTTCCAATAAATTTACTCGCCATGACCTTTCCATTCTTTTAAAAGTTCTTACATTAAACTGTCCAAATTATGAATAATTAATAATGGAATAATCATAAAGAGTATTAGTACTCTCTTCTATTGATATCAACTTTGCTGAAACACTTGTTTGCAGATTGGCCACAGGCACTGGCCACAGGCATTGGCCACAGGCATTGGCCACAGGCATTTGCAACACTGATATTATTCCGTTCAGTTGTAAGAACATAGGATGCACCTCACATTATTATAATCGGCTCTCGGGCACCTTTTTTTTTTTTCCTGCGCAGTATAGCCCAGATGCTCTTGCGCCATTAAAAATTCAAACAAACAACTCGGGCACCTTTTATTACCATCCTTGTTGTCAATCCTTGCGGATTAGCCACAGGCGTTTGCAACACTGTTATTCCGTTCAATTTTAAGAACATAGGATGTACCGCACATTACTCTAATCGGCTTTCAGGCACCTTTTATTACCATCCTTGTTGACAATCCTTGTGGATTAGCCACAGGCGTTTGCAACACTGATGTTATTCCGTTTAATTTTAAGAACATAGAATATACCGCACATTACTGTAATCGGCTTTCAGGCACCTTTTATTACCATCCTTGTTGACAATCCTTGCGGATTGGCCACAAACGTTTACAACACTGATATTATTCCGTTCAGTTTTAAGAACATAGGATGTACCGCACATTACTGTAATCGACTTTCAGGCACCTTCTATGACCGATTACTATGATCCGGTATACACTTTATCCAATGTTAAAAGATATCGATTTCTAATTCTCTTTGTCTTCATGAATACTCACATATATAAAATACACAGCTTGATCACTTGCAGTTGCTGCACGTAAGATATTTAGGTGTTCTGGGTCTGGGATTTTCAGCGCATACTGGAAATATTTATTCATGAAAAATGCTTAGAAACCTAAAATGAGAACTTCAAAGATAATCTCTCGCAGCATAATTGAGGCCAGAGCTCTGCGGTTGAGTAAAAATATTCTAGAAGCTGTTCAGTTTTATTAATGCAGAAATTAATTATCAGAAACACATAATAAAATTTTATTGTAAAAGTGGATGAATGAAGTAAAAAGAGATACTGCTGACAAAAAGAATAAAACCTAAGTTTTCCATATTTGCGAAATTTTAAAATAACCTATACAACGATTGTTCTGTTCCAACTGTTTTGAGCAAATAAACGTTTAATCATGCGAAGAAAACGTCACGAGGTAAGGGAACCTAAACGTCAACAAGGAACGGTTGAGGGCGACGAAAATTCTATTCTGATGTGAGGTAGCGTCAATTAGTATGCTTTCAGACCCATGAAATATTTGCAATTTATCTTCAGGCTCTATATAACCATTCTTTTAGATTATTTGCGGTTCATGGCATGCATGCACTCAAGCAGAAGCGCATTCTTAAAGAATGCACATGGCCGTGGTAACCAAAATCTGGCTGGAGGAGCATTCTCCTGAATTTGACAGCATGATGTGGTCCAGCTTATTTGTCGTACCTTCACCAGATAAGATATACCCGGTATGCAGTTCAACGTGTCGCTAAGGATATAATTCCACCATTTGAAAGCATTAGCGAGTTGTGGGTTACATATTCTGGAGTCATAATGTGCGCCAGCTACTCTACTTCGGACGCGCGGTACGTTCTACTTGGATAGTAGATTAAATACACTAGGTACTACATACGTAGTGATTCAGTTACCATCTAAACCAGGGGTGTCAACCATTTTATACCTGCTGAGCGCTTTTGTACCATGATTAGTTGTAAATTTTCTTACGGCCCACCGATTCCGCAGTATTTTAATTTAGCGCAACTGCAAAGTTCTCGTAATTTTTGAGTGGTGGTTTAGTAAGAATATTAAGCTAAATTTACCTTTTTATTTACACTTTGCTTATGTTTATAATACACGGAGAATTTAATTTGATGCTGCATTTCTGCATCTCGATCGATACAGTGCCTACTAGTGCGGAAGCTGCTTAATTGAAGAAAAATGAAATTAAATATAAAAACTATAAAGGCTATTGAAATTACCTTTAATTAATAATTAATGAGATCCTTGAGGCTGGCTGATGCCGCGAAACTAAATATTTGATATCTGGTTTAATTTTCGTAGGGTTTGTTCATAAGTTTCAGTATCCGACAAAACCAATACCGTCCACTATGAAAGCTTGAAAAGCCCACTAGTAAGCGATACGGACCAGGGTGACTGCTTCTGACCTAAAGAGTACCAAAATATTTGCCAAGTCTTGTTACTCCGGTATTTCATTCAAAAGAGAGACCTCGGTGTTTCTAGACAAATATCTGTCTTTCTGTCACGTGATTGTACATGTACGTATGGATGGATGTAGTATTTGTTTAAAAAAATGCGCCTCAAGGCAGATTTTTTAACCCGCGAGCAGGCGCGCGGGGTGTTTCACACCCCACAACTTACAATTTGTGAAAAAAAAACGCCCACCCTTGCTTCTGAAACTGACCAAACTCTTTCCTGTTGTCTGTGAAGTCACGAGATTTTGAGATAGGGTGACAAAGCTAACATTCCACTTATTGTTCCCTGTAAAATTGGACGTTTTTAATGAAATAATGCGACAGGGCAAGACGGGGTGCAAATCACCCTCGCGCGCGTTCTCGCCTTCCTCTATTGGACGCCTGCTTGCGGATTAACAGAGATCTGACTACCACTTTTACAATAGCTTCGAAATATTATCGGCTTTTAGCCCTCAAGAATTCAGTCGAACCTATGTAAGAAGGGAATATTCCTACATCACCTGTAAGCGTTTAGTAACAATTATCTGTATATCAAGCCATCTCTTTCGCTCTCTCTCTTTCTCTGTGTGTGTTCTGTGGCTAAAAATGAAGGTTGATTTCCTAAATCATCAAACTGCAGTTGAAATTTGTTAACGACATCGATTAATATAGATAAGTCCATTATTTTAATCACTAAGGAAATGACTGTAAAATGTTTTTTTAACTCACAAACAGGCGCGCCGATTAGAGGAACGCGAGAACGCGCGCGGGGTGCTTTGCACCCCATCTGATTATATAGCATTATTTCATTAAAAACGTCCAATTTTACAGGGAACAATAAGTGGAATTTTCTCTTTGTCACCCTACTCCGAAAGATTGTGACTTTGAAGGCAACAGGAAAGAGTTTGGCCAGTTTCAGAACCCACATGGCACAACATGTGTTATCACTACTTCGGTTTGGGACCATGAACCTGCAATTTTCCGAGGGATTTGGACGTCCAAAGGTCCAAGGAAACAACCCCAAGACTGAAGAATCATTTCTGAGCAGGTAGTGGCACAAAGGGTCATACGTTGGGTCTCCGGTTTGATTCTGGGTGATCGCTTTTTTCTTCTATAAAAAAGCTCCATTTTGAACTCATGGCGTGGGTATTAGAAATGATTTTTTATGTTTAATTCCCCACGAAAAATCAAAAAAAAAAAACAAACACGTCCCAGTGACACACTCACCAGTGGCATGTTGACTCTGAGGAAGGAATATTATCCAATAACCCCAAAACTACAGTGAGTAGTCGATAAATGTATATGTCCATCCGTCCGTCCCGTCCGTCCTTCCTTCCTTCCTCTGTCTGTTTGCCTCTTCGTCCGTCCTATCTATCTATCTGCCTGTGCGCACTTCTCACCTTGTTTGCCGCAGAATGACCCTTACTGTCCTTGCGCCATAAAAACACAATCTATCTATCTATCTATCCATCAATTAATCAATCACTAAGATTAACGACACACAAATTAAACACGCTACTACCGTGCCGAGTAAAACCGTCTATAATGTCTTACTTGACCCACAATGAAGTTCTAGAGTGTCCAGCTATTATTAAACAATTTTTAAAGTCTATAAATGTAAGTAAATCACAATGGTTTAGTACAGACTCTTCTTCTTATGAAAAAATGGACTCTGATATACCTGGTTTGGGCAGAATGACCCTTGCTGTCTTTACGGCATCGAAATACAATCGACTCTATCTTATTTACGAAATTTTTTCCTTGCTTAAACGTATGAGTCTTCATATTTCCCAAATTCGCAATAGACAAACCAGCAACTAATACAGTAAAACCCCTCTTAACGGACACCCCCTTCAGATGCAGTCGCCCCGTTTTTACAACCAGATAAAAGTTATCCGACAGACACTGATTTAAAATAATACGAGGGGAATCAAAAGGAAATGCCTCATACGTTATAAAACCTTTATTAATGAACATATGATAGCAAAAGTTATTACAGATCACAGCCTGAACTGTCCTCTACACAAATCTTCCATTCAACATAGTCACCATGAATTTGCACGCATTTGCGCCATCGTTGAACCCAGGCATCAAAACCATTTTGGAAAATTCAGGGTTTCGCGTCTTGATCCATGATTTTAAAGCTGTTTTAACATCATTCAAGTCATTGATTCTGAAACCATGTAGGTTATCTTTCATAGGTCCAAACAGGTAAAAATCAGAAGGGGCTAAATCAGGGCTGCATTGTGCGTGAGTCACTACTGACCAGCCCATTTTTGCAATCGCCTGGGTTGTGAAAACTGACGTGTGTGAGCGTGTTGAAGTTTGATGGAACGAACGTCTTTTAGTGGTCTCTTCTTTATTATTGCCTTCTTAAGTGTGGTTACATAGGTTTCGCTGTTGATTGTGGTACGATATTGTAGAAAATCAACAACCTGTGTGTCCCAAAACACTGTTGTAATAACCTTCTGTGTTGATCTGGTAGACATGAACATTTTGGGACGTGGAGAACCGCTGTGGCGCCATTCCTTGGAGTGCACTTTACTCTCTGGTTCATACAGGTATGCCCGGGTGTTATCTTCAGTGACCACATTTTTTAAGAAGTCCTGCTGCTCCGCTTCAAATGCATCCAGGAACTCTTGACAAACTTCCACTCGCCTCTGCTGATTATCAACAGTCAATTGCTTGGGAACCCACTTAGCACAAACTTTGTGATATCCCAAGTCAACAATTATTCCTTGGGCAGAGCCACACGTGACGTTCAATGCATCAGCAACATTCTTAACTGCAATGCGTCTGTCTCCTCTAATCAATTCATCAGCACATTCTCGATTTGCATCTGTGACTGTTGTTGTAGGCCGGCTGGCCTCTTCTCGGTTTATCTGCAATTTCTATTTCTCCGTTTCCAAACCTCTTCACCCAACACCACACATCGCTGATATCTATCACAGTGTCCCCATAAAAATTCTTCAAGCGATTATGGATTTCCTTCGGTGAACAACCTTCTTTTGCCAAAAGTTCAATGACGACTCTTCTTTTAAACGTCAGATCCCTGGTTCTAATCAGTAAATCTGAGAAAAAGGACTATATGGGTAAGGTTACCTCTATAATATCATGCATATATAGTCCAGTAGCTGTGAAAGAAATAAAATTTAGAGCGATGGAGGCATTACTTTTTGATCCACCCTCGTATATTTGAAACCCTTACTTAGCTGTCACCTTCAGATACGAACACTGTTTTCATGATAAATCCCATTAAACTAGAATCTCTCTACGGATAAAATACGTTTGAATTTCGATTTTCATTAAACGCTTTTCTCCCAACAGAAAACTAAGGATAAACAGGGTAAGAACTAAAGGAACTTCTTTTCCTTTTAACAGACAGACAATTGACTCGGATTTTCTCTCCCTCTCTCTTTGTCTGTCATTGAAGTAACTAACTCTTAATAAGGACTTTGAGAATATATAAATTATATAGTGATACCTGAGCAAAACTAATAAATAATTATCAAAATAAAATTATCGTAATTCAAATTTATCACTATCGTTTACTCCACTACCAAACAGGTTATGTAAGCTTTAAAACAACAAGATTAGAAATTTGCGCGCTGGTTCTAAGAATTTGACTTCACATCAATATTAGTTGTTTTTTTCCAAATATAAAAAAGCTCTAGTTTGAGCTATTAAAACGTGGGTGGCAAAAATTATAGTATAATAAATTTCCCCCACGAAAACTCACAAAATTCTCGCCCCGGAGGCTTTCTTGTGTTGACCATTATTTGGCAATTGTGTTATCCCTGCGGAGGGTAATAATATCTTATATATGGAGAAAAATGCGTTTGTTCTTGTCCTCGTTCGTCTAATAGGTCAAGACACCGCGTGCTAAACGCGGGGACCCTGGTTCGAATCCAGGATGAGGTCCGCGCCTTTTTTTCTCCAAATATAAAAAAAGCTCTAGTTTGAGCTATATGAACGTGGGTGGCAAACATTATTGTATAATAAATTCCCCACGACAAAACTCACAAAAATCTCGCCCCGGAGGATTTTCTGTGTTGACCATTATTCGGCAATTGTGTTATCCCTGTGAAGGGTAATAATATCTTACATCCTCATATACGGAGAAAAATGCGTTTGTCCTTATCCTGATTTGTCTAGTTGGTCAAGATACCGCGGGCTAAACGCGGGGACCCTGGTTCGAGTCCAGGATGAGGACGGCGTCTCTTTTTCTCCAAAATTACATAAGCTCTAGTTTGAGCTAATTAATACGTGGGTGGCAAAAATTATTGTATAATAAATTCCCCCACGAAAACTCACAAAAATCTCGCCCCGGAGGCTTTTCTGTGTTGACCATTATTTGGCAATTGTGTTATCCCTGTGAAGGGTAATAATATCTTACATCCTTATATACGGAGAAAAATGCGTTTGTTCTTATCCTCATTCGTCTATTTGGTCAAGATAACGCACGCTAAATAGGGGGACTCTAATTCGAATCCAGGATGAGGACGGCGCCTCATTTTTTTTTCTCCAAATATAAAAAAAAGCTCTAGTTTGAGCTACTTAAACGTGGGTGGAAAAAAAAATTATTGTATAATATTAGTTTCAGTTGAAATTGTAGCTTTCATAAGAACAATCTTCGTCCGAAATGGCCAGCATTAGTTGTCACCGCGGAGTCCTGTTTCTGAAAGCAGAAATTGGTGCTATTGAATATGCCGGAAAACGTAGAATAGGTGTTCGTGTCCTCGCTAGTAAATATAATGTAGGAAGAACCTAGATATGGTGTATTTTAAAACAGAAAGAAAATTTGCGCAAAGAGTTGTTGCAAAACTGAAATAACAAAAGAAAAAATCAATTTCCCTAGACAAATGGACTTGCTGAAAATGCAGTTGCATACATTTGGTTTGTTTTTGCCAGGAACAAAAATCTACCTGCTTCCGGACCAATTCTCCGAGAAAAAGCAAAAAAGCTGCAGAAAATTTGGAATTCGCAAACTTCAAAGCTTCCAATAATTGGCTGGGCCGATTTCGCGATCGACATGTAATTGTGTTCAAGAAACTCTGCGGCGAATCTACTGATGCCGACAATTGTGTATATGAAATGTTGATTAAAATTTGTTAAAAATTATAGAAGAATATTTAGTAAGAGATATAGTATATAGCGTCGATAAAACTGGACAGCATCGAACTTATTTTCTTTAAACAACTTCCCTGAAAAAGGGAGCATTGCAGTGGGGGAAAATTTCTAAAGAGCAATTGACAGTTTTGCTAAAATCATAGAAGATGAAAAGCTGATCCCGTTGTTGATTGGAAAAGCAGCAAAGACTTGGGACCTAATATAAGCGGCTTACCAGTCGAATGGCGTTCTAATAAAAAAAGAAAGGTAGAGCATAGATGAGTGCAAATACCATGTTGGAATGTTTTCACTAATTTAGACAAGCATTTTGAAAAAGGAAAACGGAAACTTGCTGCTTATGGACAACGTTATCCATGGCATACGCAGGGGTGTTAATGAGGGGTTGTCACCCCATGACAGTGAAATTTTGTATGTTATATAGGAATATGTAAGTTGTAGCTCCATAACCCCCATTGAATCCATAACTCTCTTAGGAAATTTCTGCTTACGCCTATCACGCCACCTCACATCCAACGGACATTAGTCTGAAACACATAAAAGTGATTTCCTTTCCGCCTAACACAACATCAAAGTGTCAACCATTAGATCTTGATGCAATGAAACCTTTTAAAATCCTTTACTGCTCCAGTTAGTTTTAAAACATCTGAGCCACAAGAATGAAGAAGTTAAATCGGTAACAGAAATGACCAAAATGATCAACGTGCTGGATGCAATTAGACGGATAAAACATGCATGGACTTGTGCAAAACAACAAAAGATTACCAAGATATTTTAAAAACCTGTTTGAGGGAAATTGAAACAAATACCTCACACTGATTCATATGAAGATGAGGAACTTAAAGACTTGCAGACATTGATAGGACAGGCTGGATTTATGGACATATCATCTAAAAAACATGCATCTGTAGATGTGAATGTGGTAACAGAAGAAGTAGGGAAATTTATCCCGCATCGTGAGAAAATTTACAGCAGATCTAAAAAGAAAAACGATGAGGAGGAAGAAGTGGAGTATAAAGAGCAAGGAGTGAGTATTAAAAATTATTATGAACTTTTATTATGCATTTTCCCGTAAGCGTAAACACAGAAAAGCGGTGGAATTAACCTCTCAATTAAAAAAACATTTCGAAGAAGGACTAGTGGGTAAAACCCGTCAAACTGCTAATGATATATTTTCTTCCAAGGTAAATACATTTTAATATTTAGCATTTTATTGCAAATGTATTTGTTATATTTAACAATTGTTTAAGTTCGTTATCTTAAATTTGTATCTTATGTGTCAAAAATACATCTTTCAAAATAAAATATTTAAAAGACTGAAATATAGTATTTAAGCTACTTTAGAATGACCCCTGCCTTTTATGGTCACCTCTCTTTTAAGGACAACTTTTTTCTATCCGGCTCATGCCCGTTAATGTGTAAAGGGTTTACTGCACTTTAAATAAGTACGCACATATTTTTTAAAATAATATCCTATGATACCTTCAGTTGTCTTAGGGCGCAAGGACATCAACAATCTACCAAGGAATCTAAACTCTTTAAAGGCTGAGAAACCAATACCCGAACTACAGTGAGCAGTTAACTTGCAAGCTTTCTTTTCGTGGCACCGTTGACAGTCAAACCAGGATTAATAGCGCAAAAGGTGGACGCGTTACCACTGCTATGAAAGCAGGGCTTCTCTATGGTAGATTACTGCATGAACGCGGGATCCTCTATAGTAGACTACTGCATGATCACAGGCCCTCTATTGTAGACTACTGCACGAAAGTAGGGCCCCTCTATGGTTGATTACTGCATGAACGCATGGCCCTCTATGGTAGACTACAGCATGACGCAGGGCCCCTCTATGGTAGACTACGGCATGAACGCAAGGCCTTTTATGGAGGACTACTGAATGAATGCAGGGCCGTCTATGGTAGACTACTTCATTAACGCAGATCCTTTTAATGGTAGACGGCTACATGGGCCCGGGGCCCACTATGGTAGACTACTGCATGAACGCAGAACCCTCTATGGTAAACTACTGCATAATCTAATAATCCAACATTCCATTCCAAGATTTTAATACTAGTATATCATCTCATCTATACAAGAAATGATAATTGGAGTGGGACGATCGAGTTTTTAATAAACCACACCACATCAAACAAAAAGTCGAGATGTAGTGGTCTAGCTACAGGAGTGACCGTCGAAAAGAGGTTACTCTGGATAGACTTCGCATCAGCCGCACACTCTTCTCTTACCAACGTCTTTTAAAGGGAGATAACGCCACGATGTGTGCTAAATGTGGGGAACCATTGAATGTTTCACGCGTTTTAACCATTTGCATAAATTTTAACCAACAACGTTCATTAGCTTTTAACCAAAATAATTTTACCCTTTGTGACATTTTATGTGATTCTTTTAATCATGAAATCATTTTTAATTTTTTTATCGAATATAGGCTTTTTCAATCTCATCTGACTTTATTACATCATTTCGTTTCATTGTACGTTTATTACATTTTCACCATTGTACGTTTATTACATTTCTACCATTGTACGTTTATTACATTTTTACCATTGTAGGTTTATTACATTTTTACCATTGTACGTTTATTACATTTTTACGATTGTACGTTTATTACATTTTTACCATTGTAGGTTTATTATATTTTTACCATTGTACGTTTATTACATTTCTACCATTGTACGTTTGTTACATTTTTACCATTGTACGTTTAATTTATTTTCATATTAAAACCGTGTGTATGATCTCACCTTGTTTGGCACAGAATGACCACTGTTATCCTTGCCCCATAAAAAAATACAACCAACCAACTATGGTCAACTGCGCCATCCGTAGTGATAACACGTTTGTTTGTTTGTGGTTTTACGGCTCAAAGACTACAGTGGTCATGCTGCGCCGGGACCTACTGTTTTCCGAGGAATCCGAACCTCTGGACCTACAATTTTCCGAGGAATCTGAACCTCTTGTGCCTACAGTATTCCTAGAAATTCGAACCTCTTAAGGCTTAGGGAACAAAAATGGGACTACAGTGAGCTGTGAGATCTTAATAAGATATCTGAGTAAGCGTTCTTTGCACCGTTGACAGTCGAACCTGAGTTAACGGCGCACTAGGTGAACGCATTACCACACTGCCTCAGGCAGTGATAACACGTCTACCATGCAAAAAAGTCCAGGTACGAATTCAAATGGTAGCGATTACAAATGTTCCAAATGGTTCATATATTGGATAAGCAATAGGGATTTGGAAATGATGGTCGCCGAAGGCGGAGCTGTAATTCCAGACAGGATGCTCAGACAGCTCAATCAATCGCCAAAAGGAGAATTGAGAGAGGAAGTGGGAGAGGTTGACCATGCTCGACACACAGAGATGCCCGCTGGCATAATTGTCTTCACTCAACCTAAACTGAAAGGAATCACCATTCGAACCACCGCCGGACCGGAAACAAACCCGCAGGTTGACAGGTGCCCATACAAGGGCCGGTCAATACCCGCTAGGGAGGTGTGTAGTGCCGCACGGAGAGCGACCTGTAGTGGAGAGTATCCAATAGGATCCAAGAGGTCGGACAGACCCATGTTGTGGGTATGACCAAGATGACTACTGGCAAGAATAATAATTCATTTAACGAATCACTGAACCATTTTGCGCACCTATCATGAACAAGCAAACTTACTCAGTGGTTCCGTAATTGAACGATTTGGCGCATCGTAAAGATTGCTTTCTATTTTCCTACTAATCAGCAAACCATGATTTGATTGATTCATTGATTGATTGATGAATTAATTGATTCCTTGAGCGACGGAGGTATGTTTTCTTCGGAGGACCTTAGGTGTCGCGACAGCCTGAGCTCAGCTCGTTGTTTTTTTTAGTTCCACGGCGTGGTCATGATGCGCCGGAGCGTATAGTTTTCCGAGGAATCCGAATCCCTTAAAGGCCAAGGGAACCGAAATCCCGGACTACGATGAGCAGTTGTCAGCCAGCGTCCTGTTTTGTGGCAAGGTTGGGAGTCAAACACGGGATAACCGCACGCTAAGTGAACACGTTACTATTGAACCACCATACGGCGTTTGAGTTAGTCTTATGCCATAAAGGCGCAGAATGACCATTGTTGTCCTTGCATCATAAAAATACAACCAATCAACTTATACCATAAAATAGTATAAATATAAAAGTAAGAATTAAGTTTGATCTCCAAACGAATGTATATTTAAATGTTTAAAGAGATTATGCACTGCACATCATGTTTTTCATGTGTATTTTATGTTAGATTGTGGATATCAAATGCATTTGTATTGCATGTTAAATTTATATTTGTATTATATGTTAGATTTACATCTGAATCACATGCTACATTTCATCTGAATCACATGCTACATTTCATCTGAATCACATGCTACATTTCATCTGAATCACATGCTACATTTCATCTGTATCACATATCAGATCGACATCTGTATCATATGTTAAATTTACATCTGTATCATATGTTAGATTAGCAATTGACAAAGTAGAAACGCTCAAATGGTAATGAGCTGACCATATGACAAGAAAAACCAACCAATGATAGACAACCAAAAACTCTCAATTAGATTTCGAAAGACCATTAAATATCGAGGAAATATCTTCAGCCAAGATGGATGGGTAAAACCAAGGGGTGATGCAGCATGGAAACGGAGAAGGATAGAACCAGCACAATCTGCCTTGGAGAAACCATCTCACTACACCAGCAGTGAACGTACAATTGTTGAATATAATAATGTATCGGCGAATTTTGGAAACTAAGGTTTTACCCGTAAATTTAATTTAATCTTGGCTATGCAGATCGGATCTATTGCCAAGAACCAATGGGGTAATACTGCGATAATTATTCTGCATAAACGCGTTTACGATAGAATTTACTAGTGGCATCATTATTGCTCTGATGGTCTTCAAACTACCTCATCGTGTCTCCAAACCAATTCTATAAAACGTTGTGGTCAATCGTTTTTAAGCCATTTTATAATCGGTGCAAGTTTTTAAGCAATGGATATTCACGCCACAGATTACAAATTTCTGAATACGGATATTTATTTTTATAAAAAATATTTAATTTTATCTGCAAGATTTTCGGCATCAGGCAGCTTTTCGTCGCTCCATAAAGATATTTCTTATAAAACTTATATATAATGGTTGTTTTTCTAATGCTATTTTCCCAAAGTTTTTTCTGGAATTAATTACGCTGGGCATTTAGAGGGCCCACGATACTCTCGAATATTTTTTTGCAGGGCGAGTCAACCCGGGTTCCTTAGAATAGGCATCTCTAATATCCACCGATCACTGATGTATTGACAATACTTCGTCTGTATGTTAAGGTTGTACTTAAGGTTTTGGAAACTGCCTATACTCCGTCAGGGCTGTCCTGAAGAAAATTGAGAGTATGCGGTGCTGTCTTAATTGAAGAGTATTGCAGCTGCTTAGTTACTGGACTTGGTGACGTCATCGCGCCGCGCTGACTGGCATTTGACTGGTCGTTTATCGCCTATCCAAGCCCAAGGTGGCAGTTGCCACCAGTGGCGTAGCCGGGTGGTGCCACCGTGGTGAAAGCCTCGGGCGCAAAATTCTCAGAGGCGCAAAATTTCAATACTGGACTGGTGAAAAGGAATGCCAAAGGGGTTTATTAGGCGCAACACTGAACTTGCTGCAAGCGCTGGCAACATACGCTACGCCGCTGGTTTCCACTTTCATCAGTTTTTCATTCCTCTTCTGGTCGTACGCAGGATATTATTTTGAGGCTTGGGAAGTTTAGGTGTTCTTCCTAATTTCCCCATGTGTTACCATTCAAGTTTGTAAATGACTAGAAAAAAAAAAAGGCTGAACTTTGTTGAAAGTTGCCCGAAAACCATAAAATACAAAAACTTCCTTTAGAATATGTGGCGCACACAGCACTTACACTATGTGGACAGTCCTGTACTCAACGAACATGTAATAATGAAACCTGGTGTATATTTTCCCCGATTAGACTTCAATTATGCATTCATACATAGATATGATACCCTTTTAAACTGTTTTCTTCATTACTTTTATTTTATAGTCCATAAACTAAGCGCGTTTCTTTCTAATGACCAATATCCAAAGCTTTGTGCGATGGATGTTTATCATATTAGTTTCGCAAATCCCACAGAAATGCTTAGTTTCTTCGATAGTGCCAATATTTTATTTCACCAATCCTTATTTGAAGATAAATTTTATCCACTAATCCATTGAAGATTTTTTACCTGGAATTACTATCAACTCCTAAATTCCAATAATATGAACCAAAATCATTGCATACAGTCTGTTTGTAATACAGTGATAATACATTTACTTAGAGTGATGTTAACCGATTTCTACTATCACCGGTGACAAAAGTAAAAGATATGATATAGCTGCTCACTGTATTCCAGAGGTTGGCAGTAGTTCTGGAGTCACTGTATTCCCTGTGTTGCAAGAGGTTCGAACCCCTCGGCAAAAACGCGCCAACCCATTACTCTACGTTAACGTAGCATTCGTTTATCGTGCCATTAACACTAGTTCGACTCCCAATGGCATCGTGAAAGACATCCTGTTATTCTACTCATCGTAGTCCGGAGTTTAGTTCACATGGAAGCAAATGTTCGGATTTCTTGGAAGACTGAAGGTCCCTGGAAAAATCCTTCAGTTTTACGTGTAAACTAGTTTTACGACATGGCCTTTTCTTTCCTTGCGCAGTGAAGACACAAACGAATCAAAAGTATCACATTTAACCTGTCTTCAAACATAAAATGCGAAAAAGGATTCTTTTGAATGAATAATATTTTTATGGGCAATTTTTGTTTCAATTTATACATTTATTATTAATTATATACGCATCTAGCTATAATATTGAAAAATTTAATTGTGTTATCGATAATTTCTTCATTATATTAAACTGAATTTACTTATAAAAACTTCACTACGGGACTGCAATGAAATGCTGAGCATTAAATAGCATTTTAAACGTTTTCTTTTCTTGTCGGAAAATTCAATCTAAAAATTTGAAATGAAGAAAATTGTTATTTCGAGCAGGAAAGCATCTGTTACGAAAACATATTATATTTGAACAACAATTTTTTTTCTGTAAAATAAAAAAAAAATTTTTAAATTTCTAAATTATACGTGTCTTTTTACAAGAATAAGATGTTTTTGGAAATCGGAAGCCGCTTCTACAAATTCCTATAAAAATAGAAGAGAAAGTCCAAGTTTGGTTTTTTTATTACTTTCAGATACGTCTTGTAACGGGGATATAGTATTTTTAGTACCTGTGTTGAACGAGATGTTTTCGCTGAAATATATAGTTAGCTTATTATACAAGAAATATATATTTAGTTCAGTTTTAAATTATTTATTGAATTTTATTTCATTCCTAACATCGGCTTTATATTCTCTTCCATTTCTAACACAAAGCCTAAAATAATTTAATATAGATCTTCTCTTGCTTTGCTATAACTTTCATACTCCTTAGTTATGCATCACTAAATGTCGTATTTCGGGTTAAATAAAAATTATCATCTAATTTTAAAGCACAACCATTTAACAGGTATAGAAGGTGTTCAAGTTCTCCAATTTTTAAGGCTATAGCCTATTTCTTTGGCGAGTAACCAATTTCACCGGAAATTTTTCGGCAAGCTTCTTCGTAATCACAAGGCCTGCGTAAAATATCCGGCCTTACTTTTTTCCTGTGGAAATTATTGACGGCAGGGAGGTAAAAATACGGATTGTGGAAGAGTATACGTCTATATATACGAGTGATTTTTGGCGAATCCAAGAGATGATTCGGTCGCTTTCAGAAAACAGATGAGTTAAGTGGTATACGACGTAATATTTGCATTTTAATATCACCAAATGTGACAGAACGTATGAAGCAGCGATACTGACCTTGGCCTGACACTTGGGGATATCCAGGTTGAAACAATTCGTAAAATGGCTTCATCGAACTTTTGGGTGTTTTCAAAAAAGTTACTTCCTTGAAAGCTGAGGGATCATCCCTTTGCATTTTTATTTCGCACAAAATAACAGAACGTGTGTTGCATCAATACTGTATTTTTGCCAGAAACTTCAACGTACCCAGATGGAAAAAAATCAGACAGTGGTTCCTCCTGACATTTGCTTGTTTCCGAAAAAAAAGGTGACACTGGAAAATTACTGCTTTGAAAGTCGAAAGAACATCATACGCAACGCGACATTTCTGAGAGGAACTTCGAAAGTTGCTTTCCAAAAATGTCTTCAGCAGTAGGAAGATCGTTGTCTAAGTATGTGGAGAGTTTCCTGTGCCTCTAAATACCTAGCCCAGCGATCCCTCCACTATTGGAAGCATCTCTTGAAGGCTTCTTTTCGAATGTCTCACAGCACTATTGTCGTGTTCCACTCATTATTCTCGTGCTTTCGTAGTGGAAATCTTTCAGCGGTATCTTCATTTTCGGAAACAACCAGAAGGATCTATTTTGCAAATTGTTTCGACCTGGGTATCTCCTGGCTTTTGGTAAAACTAGATGTAGATTCACTGCTCTATACATTCCGTCATCTTGGGAGAAAAGAAAATGACAAGATCATATAGCCACGTTTGGTAAACCATTACGCAGAATCAGAGTCGTAAAAAAGAATATAAGCTCCTGTGCAAAGTTGAATATTGACACCAATAAAGACACTGGACTCATGTTTTACGTTATCAGTTCTATCTCTCGATGCCAATTTCAAAACTCATCGCCATACTATCAAAGACGCAGCAGTTTTCAAATACAATTTTGTCAATATATATTAAAATTTTGTGTGGGCTGTGAAACTGATTATGGATATCCATGATGCTTTGCAATAGTAATAGTCATAGACAGCAAATTTCATCATAAACGCAACCGAAATTTTCAGTTATTTTTTCTCTGTTTTCTTAAATGAAATCGGCCCACTTTCGATTGTGAGCTTCCAATCAAATCGGATTGTGAACTTCTAATACATGGCATGGATTGTATTTACAAGCCTTGTTTACACGGACTGTATTTACAAGCCTTGTTTACACGGACTGTATTTACAAGCGGTGGCACAATAATAAGCAAATGGTGACGCAATGATAATCAAATAATGGCATAATGGTAAGACGTTAACCTAGCTCACAGTTAATCTGGACTTGCTTGATGAAAGCTTGTCGACTAATTGATCACTCTAGTCCGGTGTTGGTTCCGGATTTGGATTCCGTGAAAAAATGTGTTTTCACAGAGTTAAGAAACGCAATGATAACACATTCGTCTACTGTATCATTAAGTTGTGGTCGAATCCCAATGGCATCTTGTAAAGCTTGCCGTTTTGATTTTTACCGTTATTCGGAATCTGGTGCCTTTAATACAAAAGAGGTTCTGATCCTGGGAAAAGAGTTAAGTCTGGATGCATCATAATCTTTGCTGGGCTTGTGCTTTATAAACACGAAACGGACTGCATTTACAGAGTTAGCCTACTGTTGTGTGTGTGTGTGAAGGGAAGAATTGTTAAGGTTGTAAGATATTATTACCCTTCTCAGGGATAACACAATTGCCAAATAATGGTCAACACACAAAGCCTCCGTGGCGAGTTTTTGTGAGTTTTCGTGGGGGGGATTTATTTTTACTCAATAATTTTCGACACCCACGTAGAAACAAGCTCAAACTAGATCTGTTTTTGTTTAGGAGAAAAAGGAAAAAATGGAAACGGCGCTTCTTTTTCTTCTAAACAAATACAGCTCTAGTTTCAGCTTATTCCTACGTGGTTTTCGAAAGTTATTAAGTAAAAATAAATTCCCCCACGAAAACTCACAAAAAAAAAAACTCGCCCCGTGGCATTGTGTGCTGACCATTACATGGCAATCATGTTATCAATGTGAAGGGTAATAATATCTTGCATCCTTATATACGGAGAAAAAGGCTGTTGTTCTCGTCCTCCTTCATCTAGTACAGTGGTTCCCAACTGGTGATCCGCGAAACGGATCATTATTTATAAAAAAACAATAATTGAAAAACTTATAAAAATTATTATTAAATATTAAAATTAAATATAAAAATGAAATTGATGGTATATTTGTAGTATTTTACAATCTGACGGAACTTCAGAAAACGGTTCGTATTAAAAGTAATTCGTCTTAAGCGTGTTCGTCTTAACGAGGTTCGGCTTCATTAAAATTAGATTTTTTTTTTCCGTTTATAATTTTTTTTTCGGTTTTACAAACGATTTTACAAACACATCTTTCCCCCCCCCAAAAAAAACAGCTACCTTTTTCATTAAGGTCTTCTAGTCATTTCGTGAGAATTTTTCAAAGTGGCTTAAATTGAGTTGGTCACTTAAATTGAGTTGGTAGTGGCTTAAATTGAGTCACTGGTCTAGTTGATCAGGACACTCCGGGCTAAACGGAGGGACCCTGGTTCGAATCCAGGATAAGGACGGCGCTTCTTTTTCTCCTAAACAAAAAACAGCTCTAGTTTGAGCTTCTTTCTACTTGGGTGTCGAAAATTATTAAGTAAGAATTATTAAGTAATTTATTCAGTAAGTCTGTCTTCCCACCGCCACTGTTCAACTCTCTTGTCGATCTCCTCAAGTTCAATCCTCCTGAACTTTAATTTTGGATTCCAGAATTTACATTACCTACAATTCCCTACTTTTGGATATTCTTACATTTATTATAATGGGATATTTCAATCGCAACCCTGCCTCCTTTGAATGAATGTTGTGACCCTATAAGTGGAACGGTAATGCTATACGACAATGTTTCCCAACAGACTACTACTACCCTTACTGTAAAAATGTTTCTTGTCATTTAGAACTCCTTTTTTACAAGCATTTTACTAAATTTTGGGCTTTCAAATACGTTGTTTCGTATTCTTTGTATAAATTAAATATATGTGCATACTAGTGTGTCTACTTAAAGCATATGGTCCATATCATTATCCTCCTCATCATAGTCAACCATTACCTACACTGGCGGAAAATAAAATCACAACACTAAAAAGGAGTTGTGCTAGATGAACGAAATTTAGGAGGTATGTTTGCACATCTGAAAGGTGACGCCTATTCAAATTTTGCGCCAGACGGATAAGAGTGGTGCTAGTAGCACCACTATGTTCATGCAAATCACGTTTGCTTTAAATACGAGATGTAAACTTCGTGAGCGTTATTTATCGTCCGGATTGGACGTTGAGAGATAGGTTTGAGTCAAGAATGCCTTTAAGGAGACGAAGAAGGCAGTATCAGCAGCTTATTGAACTTGAATGAGGCTGTGTAATAAGGGCTATGAGAAGGTGAGTTTTCTTCCCACGATATTGCAGAAAGACTTGGCAATGATGTATCCACTGTGTATGAGTGTTGGCAGCAGTGGTCACGGGAAGACACTGTCTCAAGAAGACCGAGGTCCGGCCGCACACAGGCCACTACTGAGAGCGAAGACCGCCGTATTCGCGGCATGGCTGTGGCGCATCTTACTGCATCTGCAGCAGAAATTAGAGCTTCTGTTGGCTTCAGAGTGACACACAGCGAACTGTAACAAATCGATTACTTAACGGACAGCTCTGAGCCAGACGGCCTATAGCATTCATGTCACTAACTCCGAATCACTGCCATCTGCGATGTCAGTGGTGTCAAGCTAGAGCTCATTGGAGGGCGGAGTGGAGATCTGTTGTGTTTTCAGATGAGAGCCGTTTCTGTCTTGGTGTCATTGATGGTCGTATATTGGTAAGAAGGAGGACAGATGAACGCTTGGAACCAAGCTGTCTGCGGCGTAGACACACTGGACCTACACCAGGAGTTACGGTCTAGGGAGCGATTTCCTATGACAGCAGGATCACTCTCATCGTTATCCCAAGCACCTTGACAGCAAACTTGTACGTCAGACTGGTGATTGAACCGGTTGCGCAGCCATTCATGAGAAGTATTCAAGGGGGTGTTTTCCAACAGGATAACGCTCGTCCTCATACCGCTGCTGTCGCCCAACGTGCTCTACGGAGTGTCGACATATCACCTTGGCTTACCAGATCACCAGATCTTTCTCCCATCAAGCACATATGGGACATTATTGGAAGACAAATCCAGCGTCATCCACAACTAGCATCGAGCGTTGCTGATTTGACTGACCGTGTACAACAGGCATGGAACTCCATACCACAAAATGACACATGGCACCCGTATGACAGAATGCATGCACGTTTGCACGCTTGCATTCAAAATCCTGGCGACTACAGCGGTTATTAATGTACCACCATTTCGCATTTGAAATGGATCTTCTTGCGCATACTTTTACCGGTAACCTTGAAACTTTAATCAAATAAATATGTTACCTAGACAACTGCTTTGCCTAAATTTCATTCCTCTAAACTCATTTGTCCTTGGTGTTGGAATTTTATTTTTCGCCAGTGTATCTTCTGCTGCATTAACTCCCAGGATGCGTTCCACACAAGCCTATCCTGGGCAATTTGCTTCCATATCACCCTATTCGTTTTCCGATTTCGTCAACCCTCCCTGAGGTGGCGCAGTGTGGTAACGCGTTCGCCTAGTGCGCCGTTAATTCGTATTCGACTTCCAACGGTGCAAAGTACACTTACTCAGCTCTCATAAAGATCGAACTATTCACTGTAGTCAAGGGTTTGGTTCCTTAGGCCTTAAGAGGTTCGGATTCCTCGGAAAACAGTAGGTCCTAGCGCAGCATAACCATCGTATTTCTTAAGCCGCAAAACCACAAACAAACAATTCCATCCATCCAGCTAGTTTGAGAACTTTTCCAGCTCTTTGGTGATTCCTTAGAATCTATTTTCGAATTTTATTTGTCCATCATTTATCAGTTCTTCTAGGGATATGCATGGCCCATCGCCATCTCAACTTTTTTACTACAATATAAACAATAAATCAAACCACTCAAAGGCCATAGAATAAAAATGATTGCCCCCATCTCCAAGTTTAGGCTCTCCTATTTACATGTACTGGTTTATTCCCGGCTCTGAACAATTTTAAAGAGGCTTAGTTCGATAACTGAACCATGAATCTTACCAAAATATTTCAAATTTTCTCGGAACGTAGATAAAAATTTTGAAGTTTTTTATTTGAATGTTTCTGGGCCTTTACTTTAAAAATAAGTATTTTCATTAGTTATTAACATTCCTTAAAGCAAGAGCGCAGGATTTTGAATTCTGGAATTTTATTATCAGAAAACTTAAAAATCGAAATCTCTGAACAAATGAGTTTTATTTTCCCATCGTAAATCATCTTTAATTATTAGAAATACGATCACGAAACGAAGGTTTAATATTTTTAAAGCGGGTTTGAAATATATTTTTCGAAGAGGAAACATGACATCTTAAATATTCATTGACTGAAATATCTAGAAAAAAAAATGGAATGCGAAATAGCTTAGACTAAAAATTCACCAAGCCGCGATGGTACAACCTATCAAAATTTTGGAAGTAAATCATGTCAAACATTACATAATCGATGGTCATCAAAGTATTGATGTTCTTAAAAGTATCGATGTCAATCAAAAATTGATATCCGTAAAAGATTGATCTTTATGCAAAAATTGATGGATATCCAAAAATTGGTGTTTATGTAACAATTTATGTTTATGTAACAATTTATGTTTATCCAATAATTGCTGTTTATCTAACAATTAATATGTAACGATCTGTTATGGTGCTCCGCGTTAAACGGTGCTTAATGGATTAGTTTGGTGAAAGTAAGAATATAAAGTAAGAAAGAATATAACGACGTAAAGTAAAACGTTATGTGCACCCAATTTGTGTATCAAGCAAGAATATAACGATGTAAAGAAAAACGTTAGGTGCACCTAATTTGTGTATCAAGTAAGAATATAACGACGTAAAGTAAAACATTATGTGACCCAATTTGTGTATCAGTAAGAATATAACGACGTAAAGTAAAACGTTATGTGCACCCAATTTGCATTGTTAGAGCCTTAAATAGAGAGCTCGTTATCTCAAACTAAACAGAGTGTAATTTTTCTGTGATTAATTTAACAATATGATACATAATTATAATACAGTATATCTGTAATTATGCAAAAACAGGCAAGATCCGTACTAGCTAATTAGACTTATTTGAATAGTATTGCAGTTATTCAAATAAACATGTTTAAAAGAGAGTGAAAGATCACTTGGTGTAGATCGGCGCAGCATCTCCAGTCACAACGACGTCATTCACTCTCGCTCATCAGACAAGGTCCCTTCTCTTATCATACTTCCCTCAACTATCTTTCTCAATGTCTTTTGTTTCAAGCTACCACCTCTTGACGTTTGTGCAAAACCCCGAAATATGGGTCTTAACTTTCTCAGTACAACGAACTCACATATTTGGAAGGGCGGGTGTGTCTCAAGATATTTCGAATGCCTGCACTTTCTTTCCCGACTCGCTATCCTTTCCCTAATTATTCATCGAACGCAGAAACCGGCCTCTCGGTTATATATTATATATATATATATATATATATATAATTATATAGATACTCGGGCGCCATCTGGTGATCGGTGAAAGTATTAGTAATGAATAAAAATACCATTGGGCCATTAAAACCGGATTTGTAGCCTGCTGACGACATGCCAGCATCCGGAACGCCGTTGGGATAACTATCGGTAACCCAGCGACGTGAAAAAGGCTATCTCAGACTCTGATGATATGAACCATAATGAAAATATGAATGGAGCATCGGTTGTCGCGCTCTTAAATCAGAACCGCGTTCGAGTTTTAAGCAGAGGGGCCAGTTCGAAAAATATGCAACAGTCTCTCCTTGGAGGTGTCGGCGGTTGTAGCGGCGCCTCCAACTGTACGGCTACTAGAACCAACACAGCCCAAAGTGCTTTGCAGCCTAGTATAGGTGCAACCACTAGGGCTGAAAGACCACGCCAGCGCATGTCATGGACAATAGATATGAACACCTACATCATGCGCACCTACTATACGATTACAAAGCTGGAAACAGACATGACAAATTACAGACCCACACTTCACGCCAAATTCGCACAACAGTACCCACACCTGGACATCAGTATAGAAAGGATAACAACCCAACGCAGGAACATAATAACCAGAAATCTCTTAGCAGAGCCCATACTACAAAGGTTAAGAGATGAAGTCGCCAATGACCTGGCAAACACGTCAACCAGTGTGGCCAACCCTGAAGCACCAGCTAGTAGCGCAAGAGAACCGCTCCAACCAAGCATAGAAGAAGAAGAGAGGAGGGACGTGGAGAAAATGGAAGAAGGTTTCCAATGTGCCCTGGCGGAATATGAAGGCTCGGATGCCGCAACAAGGCCAAGAATACCACGCCAACCGGCATCTTGGAAACTCTGCAAAGCAACCAAGATCCTCAATGAACATACTCTACCACTACACCTACAGAACCACAACTCCCTACAGGAAATACACACCGCCATATACTGTGCAGCAGTAGCGGCATCACGCGCCAATGGGTACGAAGTAAGGAACGAAGGCCGAAGTAACAGAGGAAACAAAGCCCAACCACCATGGCAAGTGAGACTGGAGAAAAGAATAGAAGAGCTCCGCAGCAGCATAGGGCGAATAACCCAGTACATGCAGGGAAATAGGAGTAAGAAATTAGTGAGGAAAGTGAAGATGGCCCTTAAGAGAAATAGGATTCATACAAGACACGAAGAGCCCAATAAACACATCAGCGAATATCTGGATACCCTCAAACAAAAACTGGGTGTATACGCCAGAAGACTCCGAAGATACAAAGACTATACCAACAGAAAACAACAGAACATGCAATTCCAAGCAAACCAGAAGGCCTTCTACAGGAAGCTTCGAGAGACATCAGCGAACCAAGACAAGTACGAAGCCCAAAGCAGAAAAATAGAGACCCCAAAAAGGAGGGCCAAAGGCACTCTCCAGCCAGAGACAGAAGGATTCATGCTAGCCATCCAAGACCAAGTGATCGCAACAAGGAACAATCAGAAATTCATCCAGAGAAAAGACATAGAAAGCGACAAATGCAGACACTGTCATGCGGCATCGGAGACAATCCAACACGTGATGGCAGGATGCAAGATCCTTGCGCAGTCAGACTACAAACATAGACACGATCAAGTAGCGAAAATAGTCCACCAGAAATTGGCAGCGAATGCTGGCTTTCTGACAGAAAAATGCCCGTACTACAAATATGAGCCAGAGACCGTGCATGAGAACGAAACACACAAGCTTTACTGGGATAGAGCAATCATAACAGACAAGACAGTCCCACATAACCGTCCTGACATAACCCTCGTCGATAAATCGAATAAGACCACGTACTTAATCGACATAGCAGTACCCAACACCAATAACATACAGACAACCTACACAACGAAAATCACCAAGTACCAAGATCTCAGACATGAAGTACGAGATATATGGGGTATGGAAAAGATCCTCATCATCCCGTTAGTCATCTCAGCAACAGGGATAGTACCAAAAACGCTTGCGACGAATTTGGAGATACTCAACATTGACCCAAACACCTACATTGAAATACAAAAAGCCACAATCCTAAACACGTGTCACATTGTCAGGAAGTTTCTAGACATGGCACATTAAGAAGTGATGTAAAAAGAGGCTTGGGAACATGGCGCTCTGCCCGTCCCAAAGCCTGTTTCCGCCAAGAATGGGCGAGGAAAACTTTTTTTTTTATATATATATATATTACATGTCTATAAATGACGGACCTGCAAAAAAAGGGGTATTCTAGCTAAGAACTCTCCATGCTCTTACTTTTATTATGAAGTCCACTATGGGATACATTTTCTCATTAGCAATATTGTATAGAGAATGTCATCGAAAAGTTCTCGTCTTGTCAGATGTTTATCCGACAGGTGCTGTTTATCCGACAGGTGCTGTTTATCCGACAGGTGCTGTTTATTCGACAGGTTCTGTTTATCCAACAGGTGCTGTTTATCCAACAATTGATATTCTTTAAACATCATGGGCAAAAACAAGCTCATAATCGCACTGTGAACTAATTTAAATTGAATCCCGAAAAAAAATTTCAGCTATTTATAACTCGTCGATCCGCATTAACAACAGGGCTTTATAATGTTATAAAATTTAATTTGATGTCTAGTGTATGTAATGGATACTTCAATGTAAGTTCAATTAAGAAATCGTGAGAAAAACCTCAGAGAAATAAATGTGTATAGAAGTAAATCCTGGGTCTATTTTGAAAAACGTTAAATGGTCATTTTATATTCGATTCGCATAGATAAATAACCTATTTTAAAAAAGTGAAGAAGGTAAAATCCTATTCCGAAGCTAGAAAATAATTATTTTGAAATTGATGCAACTTCGAGAAAAGTTTGTGTTTTCGAAGTAGGTAATTTTTTGTATTGATTATTTTTGAAATTTAATTCCATTTCCGTATACAGATAAACGTATTAAAGTATCACGGTTTTGTATTTTTGCTAAAATATTGTTATGCAATTTAAAATTGGTGATCACAGTGCTGAAAATTATGTTTAGTGTCAAGAATTCCAATAGCATCAAATGTTTTTAATATACCGATAGGTGATTTCATAGAAAAAAATATTTTTGTTGTTTTAATTAAAAGATCGTATATGAAGTGATGATGAAATTCATGTTTATTTATTCGCAAAATTGAGTTTAACTCCGATGGAATGTAAATATAAAATATCTGCGAATTCATGACGATTAAAACTTGATTGGGTTTCAACTATCAGTTAATACAGAAAGAAAGATCAAAATGAGACAATTGTTGCAATGGAATATATGAGCTCCATTGATTTCCACTTTTCTAAAAAAAACTTTCATTTCTGCCGTGATAATAATAGTTATTTGCACTTCTCTAGAAATAGATCTCTTTTATTGTAAAAATAATAGATTTATTTACACTTCTCTGTAAAGAACTATTCCTTCTGGCGTAAAAATAACGGATGTTCTCTTTCTCATGAGGGGCGATTGAGTAAAAAGGAAAATCCAATGAAAATTAATTATATGAGTTTATTGCAAAACACCTATCAACCCCCTTGAGTTGGCCAGTGTATATTAGTTTTCTGAGTGAGAGAGAAAGAGAGATACTGTATAATTCTCTTACCTGACAACGCACGGCCACACATTAAATATATAAATTTCTATAAAATTTCCACATAGGAATTCAGAAATCTCAGTATAGAGCCTGTCACTCCTGTTGGAGCCAGTTTATGCTCTGTAATTACATGGTATGTGTAATGTAGTACATGTAATTAAATACATATTAGATCACAATTTAAAGAATGTATCTAAAGTACTCCAACAGTAAAATATTGAAGTAAACATTTGTGCATTTGGGAAGCAAAGCTATTTATGCTTCTTTAGAAACGTCTTACTTGCCAATGTGTATGTTAACCAATAAGGTATCTGAACCGACAAATTTACAAAGTCAATTTCTTCCGACAGATATTTGCTTTCTCAAATACGAGTATTGTTAAAATATGCGATTGACCCAATATTATGGAAACATTGATTTCCAAAAACACTATGCCACGTTAGTTTGGTTTTTGTTAAAATAGGTATAGTATATCTATATTATTTTATACCAGATATTGAAAACTTTTTTAAGGAAACATAAGTTTTTAATCTAACTGAAGAGAAAAACAAAATTACCAAAAAGCTGAAACTTGACTCAAACCGGTAGAAAAAGAAAGCAGTATCTTCAAGAAAATAGAATAAACGGGGATAGGTTTTCTCTTATTAAAAACATGTCTTCGAAATATTGCATTCGTGCTAAAAACCTAATAAATAACACAATACGTTATAAATTGATGTGGCTCGTGGCTGAATTTCTTATTAAGGCTAGAAATTAAAGAGTGGCATGCGACTCACAAACTACGGCTTGTAGAAATATATTTTATTTCTTCCAGCCTTCACTTATTTCTGACGCTGAAAATTTTCGTTGTCATTAAATAAATGTTAAAAATGCTGAAAATTAACATAAAGTACATACGGCTAACAATTTTTAACGTTCAACGTATAAGCTCAAAATATAGCTTTTTGGTTAAGAATAAGAAGGCTAACGTCCTGGTCCGAAGAAGTATGTTCTTCCTTACAAAGAAGCTCTAGTCTACGTTTATGTGTATGAAAAACTGTTATCCATCGCAATATCTTGCCATCTCAATTAGCATTTTTTTTTTAAAACTGAGAAAGATAATAACCTTTAACTTAAATATACTTTAATAATTAAGTTAATAAACAAGTAGTGCATCGACGTGCCTTGAAAATATCGTAACAAATAATCGCTGAAAGCCAATAGGAAGTAATTCACAAATATTACGATTAAATCTAATTTTTGCAGAGAATTGTCATATAGATTTCTGTATCATTATATACACGATTTTTACAGCAATAATTTAAGAATAGTTGCAGTAATAACATTGGATTCAATCAATATTGTCATTAACATTCCCTTTTAGCAATATTTATATAATTTTTGTGAGAGTCTTTAAATTTTATGGAAGTGATTAATTTCTAAAACAGAAATAATTAAAGTATCACGTGAAAAGTGTCATAAAAATAACTGCGCAAATATTTCGGCAAATAGGTACAAAATTATATTTTTATAAATACGTACAAAATGTATGAGCTAATAATATCAATTTAGTTTTCATCTATATTAGCCTAATATGCTATAATGCTTTGTCTAATTTATGAGTATTATAGATAGGAGAGTCAGAGAGTGATGTGAAAAATAAAAAAAAACTGCTTTATTTCGACTGATTCATTTTGCGAAAGGTAGATTGAAATCATCTGCTTATGCTCATTTAAGCTAAATATCGAAATAGTATTAATCATCTTCTCTTTCCTCAATTTACTTTTGTTTCCACGAAATAGCTTTATTGATAATTCATAAATTACGACGAGCGAAGTTAAATTAAGGAATAAAAATTATGATTTTACAAAAATGGCAGTAAGTTTTAAGTTTATTTTTTAGGGAAAGTATTTATAAAATAAAGGTTGAAATGGACGACAGCTTCGAAGGATAACACTTTTCAAATATCCCGTGACAAGCTGATGTGATTGATTACGATTGAGTCTTGGTTGGTTAAATTTCCAAATTAAATCTAAAACAAAAGAAAAAAACGAACTCAAATCTGAAAACCATTTATCATCACATCGTTTCTTCACTTCTTCAAATGTCATTTGATGAACTAATTAAATCGATTTCATTGTACTAGGAGACCTCTACAGACCTTCAGCCGTTTTACAAAGCTGCCAATGCTGCAAGGTAAATTCAATTTTGAAGAAGCTCCTAAACTTTCATAAAGAATGCAAACTTGTTCAACAAACTTCATGAACTGCAGAATATGGGGTGAAACTCTTTAAATCATATAAACGATCCGTTAAAATAATTGCAAATACCTCTCAGAATTGTCTTTTTATAATTTACGAGAGAATTTTTTCTGACCATTCAATCGCTCTTTAGAGAAAATGCTAAAATAAATATTTACACTTTTGCCAGATCTAAGGATTAAAATAGTGATAGTATAAAAAATTTACTCTGCTGTAATATATGCCGTTCTAAAACGGACAATACGGGAACAAAATAAATAATTTGGGCCATATATGAGCAATTTTAATATACTGTCCCTCCCGAAGTCAGTACCAAGGCCGGTTTAACGCATAGAGCTACGGAGCCACGGCCCAGGGCCACCCATGTGGTTGGGGCTCCCAAATTTTGTATGTGATCTTTTTTTAGCAAGCTTACAATGTCCGTTTGAAACCTAGTGTTTCTAAATATAACTTAGTAATTTATGAATATCACATTTTTTTTAATTATTGCTTAGACATCATTGTAAATGGCTTTAAACTATTGATTATGCAGATACTGTATATAACAAGAGTTTGCATTTGTTACTTATTGAATAATTTTGTTGCGAGTGCGCAGGGAAGGGCCCCGAATAAATACAAATCCCTGGGCCCCAATTTGGCTTAATCAGACCTTGGTCGGTACAATAACCTCAAATGGCAAAATATATGAATCTCCAAAGGGCAGCGTATGCTGAAAATCGAAAAGACGGGAAAAATCTCCCTTCCTATTTGGAACGGCTCATAAAGTCTCAAGTTAGATTTCAAGCTCTCTGCAAATTAAGTCACAGCTGGTAACACTTTCACTTCGCATATAAGCAGTGTTTCCTGAGCATGAGGGACAACTGCACATGGGTCCAGAGCATGGGCGGACCTGGTCCTCTCAAAGAGGGCAGACCTTGGATTATCGGAGAGCGTAAGCGTATCACCCATGAGGGCTCACCGGAGGCCCAGTCCGCCCCTGGTCCAGAATCTGGACCCAACAGCGGATCCGAATGACTTAAGTTTGTTTATGGCTTTATATTTCTCTTACTGCAAAAATTTGGAAATTTAAAAGTTTTTGCAAGGGAAAATTCGCTAAGAAATTGTTGAAAGAAACTGATTTTTAGCATCCAGGTTTATCAACGCTATGGAGGTTTAAACCTTGCAAACTACCTTTAAATTAAAACACGGTAAAAATGATAATTACAAAAATACTAAGATCATTATTTGGCGCTTTTGGTGAATCCTTAGAAAATGGTTTAGTAATTAAATACAGGGAGAGGGAAATTACTATATATGGGAAAGTAGGTCCTCCTTTCAGCAAGTTTTATTCTGAAATAGCAGCAGGAGACGAAAACACAAGAACCTAAGGCAAGAGTTTTCACAATTACTGTTTTCTACTTCAACTGTTCGATTCTCCAATCGATATTTTCTCATTCGCTCTACTCCCAAGCGTGCTTCTAAATGCAAAAATCGAATGGATTCCCAAAATAAACTTCACATCTTCAAGAACATCAAAAATAACAAAATTTTAGCAATTGTAGACTGCTTTTTGTTAAGGAAAAATGGCTTATGATAAGTTAAAAGCAGTCTCTAACATTTAAATATTATTTCCCCCAATAGTCTAGTGTTTAAATTCTTGCGCTTGTCGATCAAGAATCAGAATTCCAGTACCTCTGATATTTTCCAGCGTAGAGAAAATTACGCTAAGTTTTGTCCTGTACGGCTTAGTGTAAGTTCGAAAAACCCCAAATATAGACTATATATATATATATATATATGTGTGTGTGTGTGTGTGTGTGTAAATAGAAAAGTAGATAATGTAAATATAAATCAAAATGTAGAAAATCAAAATGTAGAAAATCAAGCAATTAAATGGAAATTATTAATACGTAGGTGCAAATATATGAGCAATACCAATATTCACACAGCCACATCTGCATACTATATAAAATAAAATAATAAAGGCCTATGCACTAAAATGTGTATATACAATATAGGTGTAAATGTATGTACATCATACCACAATTACAGATACCACAATTACAAAACATATATCCAAGGTAAGTAGTGAAAATATAAACAAATAGACGGTATCTACGATTTAATAATGGAATAAGGACGAGAATGAAAATCGAAATTATATATTATTTATATTATTACCATATTATTAATTATATTATAATTATATTATCTAATAATTAGAGAATATATATAAGATATATTTATATAGAAAATAATTAAATTATGACATAAGATATATTTATATAGAAAATAATTAAAATTGATATGTAAAACAATATAACAAAATAATACAATATTAAAAGATAAAAAAAAAGGACGTATAAAACTATTTTTTCGACGAGAATCAAATTCAATTGCATCACAATCAAATATATATACATGCTGCAAGGCTAGAATCGTCATTAGCCTTCTCTAAAACCATATGCGTGGCACTTTTTTTAAAGGCATTGTATCAAACATACGATCTGTAATAAAGTATATATCCAACAAGATGCACAAAGCTCAAAAATGCCAAAAATAAAATATTGATAAAATAAAATAGATCAGATTGCCTGAAGTAATACATATACATAATATATTACATACAAAAAATGTATTTCGCCTGTTCAATTCAGATAAAACGCAGAGTTGAAAAATCCTTGGTGCAACTGTTACGTAAAATTGCATGTAATTTTTCATTTACTTACGTTTCGTAATGTAAGAACAGCTGTGTGCTGAACTGAGTCTGATACAAAGACAATTTACACAAAACAATATGAAAATGTGCATATGCATTCACATTAAGATGGTAAAATTGAATGGTCCAATAAAATTACTACCCAAATTCATGTATAAAAAGACTGAAACATTTGTTTCTGTTTTATACCCATCACATTCTAAAAAAAATAGTAAAATTGGCACAAGAATTTATAGCCATTTTGGAAAATATCATGCACCATCGCTTAAACTCTATTTAGATACAATGCATATAATAATAGAATGACATTGAGCAATTTGTATGTGTTTTATGGTGTAAGGGCAAGAAAAGGTCATGTCATACAGGACCTACAGTTTTCTGAGGGAATCTGAACCTTGGATGCCAAGGGAACCACACTTCAGACCAAGCGTGGATATGGGGAGGTCACAGGGGTCATGACTCACCCCGAAAATATATTTTTTCACTGTAAAAAATTCCAACTTTCATGAAAAATGAAGGGTGTTATTCCAAGACCATGGCAAATTCTGTCCTTGAACCCCTCAAAATGAAAGTCTGTATCCGCTCCTGCTTCAGACTACGGTAGGCAGAAAAATAATATGCATTCTGCGATACTACTGGAAATCGAACCTGGTTTAATGGCATGATAAACAAATGCATCATAAGCGTAACTTGGGGACACAATGTTTCGGGAGCCAACTGCTCCCTTTGTCAAGTGAAGGCAGAATGCCCTCACTTGACATTCTGCCTTCACTTGACAAAGGGAGCAGTTGGCTCCCGAAACGTCGTGTTTTTAAACCTTACGCCAGTGTCGAAATAACTGTTTGTTATGGAATCTCCTGATGAAACTCTGTATTGTTTCGTTAAACTTGGGCAGCTTAAACTGGGAGTGGGGAACAAATCTGAGATTAAAAAAAAAAAAAGGTTCCAAAACTGAGGGGACAAACATATAATTTTGTCCTTGCTCTAAAATAACTGGAAGAGTGCAATGCTCCCCTTGCTCCCCCCCAATTACATCTATGGTCACCACTATGTCAGAGTAGAGCAATGAGCCTACATTTTCCCAAGGAATCCAAACCTTTTAAGCCCGAAGGAATTAATTAATGCAATAATGGAGTGACGTTATACACACTTCAGTAAACTAATCGACTTAAGACATTTCTGGACTAGCAAACTGAGGGGAAATGTGGTACATTACCAATGCTGAGAGCTAATTTGAGGAAATGTCCATCCAGGTATTAAAACTGAACAAGTTGAATATTTGATTTTATGTGGAACATCGACAATGGCGAATTTCTAAGTAGGCACACTAGCCATAGGCATAGGAGCAGCACTTACCGGGGAGCAGGCCCATAGCCAGGGGGGGGCAGGGCAGGTAATGCCCTCCCTAGAATAATTTCTTCATAACTTCTGGGATAAACCCTGTATATAAGTATAGAGAAGCGTTCAAGGACACCTATGAGCTTTTTTTGGCTGGTGCAGAGACGTTTGGCTGCAGTACAGCCACTTGTAAGTCAACTTTTTCGACTTTGACAGCCATTAATAGACCTCAAAAACTCTCCATGACCCACCAAAGGATGGTGAATTTAGTTTTCCTGTCATTTGAATATAAACGCATAGAAGGCTTGAACATAGATTCAGTATTTAAAAAGTTCAGTACCAACAAAGAGAGAAGGTTGACTAAACTAAATTTGAATTAAAAAAATGTATATCTTTTCAAATATTTAATCTTTATGAGACTATGTTCAACTTGCACATGCAGTAGTATACTTAAAATGGGGGTGGGGTATTTTCAACTCCTTAAGCTGTTACCAATAAAATGGTGTTAAAGTCAAATTCCATCATTTTTTGTTGTGTTATTTTTGCTTTTCAATATATAAAAAAAATAAAGTGAAGCCATGCACACTGTGCATGGCTTCACTTTGTGCATTGCACACATCGCTTGAAACATTACACCATCATAAACTAATATATATTCGGTAGGAAGTTGGGGGAGGGCTCGTCTAAATCAGAGCCTTTGCTAGGATCTATGATGGGATGTGTCATATCGCATCGATATTTCGGATATGATGTGATATTTAAAAATTATTGCATCAAAATATCGATATGTCCAGATGCGATGCGATATGACCCGGTGCACACATCTGGCAATTATTTTTATTGGGAATCTTTTAAATATATCTGGAAGTTTTAATACTCTGCAAATCGACTTTGTACCAAACAGGTATGAACAGTCATGATGTGGTTAATGTTCTAAAATTTTTATGTTGTAAATATCTGCAACCACAGGCGGTTACAATGCAAGTATATCACTATATGGAAATACTGTATCGATATATGAAAACTAGTGTATCGTAATACCGATACAATATGATATATCGTATCTTTGCAAGTGGGGAAACATATGTTGGCCCACCTGCCCCCTGAAAACTGGTTTACCCCCCTTGAAAACATTGTCTAGCTATGGGCCTTTAAGAACCCCTGTGTGCGCCCCCTAGATGAGCTACTTATGCCTGAAGCGTGAAAGCGGCAGATTAAAATGAAAAAATTTTGCCTGACCTAAATTTTCGTCTGTCTGTCCTAGCTTCTCCCTCTAGCTACAGGCCTGCTGGAGAAGGGCGACGGCAAACAAAATGAGTAAACATAAAATTTTCCAAACTCGACAATGTTGAAAAAATAATGTTTCTTTTAATTATTACCCTGTTTCCCCAATAGCGATGACATACAAGCGACTACTTTAACTTGCCTGCAAATACAAACTACAGAATCGAAAGACAAAGGGCCCTAAAAATTTTGGGCCCTGGTCATTTGCCCAGCGTACCCATTTATAAATCCAGGCTTAACACGCTTTTTATATATACTAATAGTAAATGAATGAATAAAGAAAAACTTGAACTGATAACGAAAAAATTCATGCAAGGATGTGATACGTGTATTTTTCCAAAATACGCGAAATACGCGCAAAAACATGAGATGTTCCTAGAATCCATACTAAAATTATTGTGGATTCAAAAAGTGTCTCAAATCCACCAAGTCGGAGACTATGGTAGCAATAATTTCGAGTTGTATCTTATTAGTTTGAATAATTATATGAAAAATCTCCTTTACATATCAAATGTTAAGAGTATGATATGCGTTTTTTTTAAACAAATATTCCTTTCTTTGTAAAGGAGGGAGGGGGCGGCAGTACAGGCTGTGCCTAAGGGCGGCAATTTTATAAATCCGCCACTGTCAATAGCAGTGTCTCAATTGCGAAGCTCGTATCTTACCGGTTATTATCAGAGAACCTACATTGCATGGCAAACTTATGCATTCTGTACCTGTAAGAACTAATTTCACAAATGCACACCAGATAACAACACATTCTGAACAGATACTTTGCGGGCAACACAGTGAGCAGGATTGGCCTTAACTGGTATGGGGCCCAATTTGGGTCACTTTTGAAGGGAGCCCCCCTTATGTAAGTATACATAAACACCACATTAATGGACACTCCTTCAATTCCTATTATCTAGTGCTGTTTATTGTATGTGTGTTCTTATCATACCTCCCAAATAACGGACACTTAAAAATAGCGAGCAAATACTCAAATCGTGAGGCATTCGCTATTCAAAGGTTTTACTATATTCATGGATTTTTTCTTGGTTCTCCTTTATTGTTCTTAATAGATGAATAACCACTAAATAGCAGTTCTTTAAAACTTATATTAATTTATACTGTATTTAATTTTATTTTTAATGTTAATTAAAATATAAAGTGCTATAGTGTTATTTTTAAAAAATGTAAAATTTTACTTGTTCATTTAGTTACTAATTTTGAAAGTTCTCTTTGCACACTAACACTCTTCTTAACGGACATCCTGCAGACACATCCCTTCCTTTTTACAGTCAGATAAAAATTTCCCAACAAGAAACTCAACTTCAGAACCACCTCCTCCTCTGGGAAAATTTTTTTCCATTCCACAAGTGTCCATTAATAAAGCGTTCCACTGTATTTTATTTTCAAGCTTCGGGATTTTAGTTGGTAGTTTTTTCTGCTCTTACGCAACATTTTGTATTTTTACATGTACCGAATTCAAATATACTGGTGTCCAGAATTGAAGTTACACTCAATGTTATTTCAATGAGAGAGAAAGGTACATATTTTGCTCTAACTCTCTCTTCGTCTAACCATCTACCCTGGACATGGGCACCATTAGCGGGGAGGACATGGAGACCCATCCCCCAATGCCTTTTAAAGGTATATTGTCCCCCCCCCCCCAATATTTTTATGCCGTT
>QLNU02015359.1:3856145-3906997 GCA_006491805.2 Dysdera silvatica | reverse complement strand
AGAAAATGCTAAAATAAATATTTACACTTTTGCCAGATCTAAGGATTAAAATAGTGATAGTATAAAAAATTTACTCTGCTGCAATATATGCCGTTCTAAAACGGACAATACGGGAACAAAATAAATAACTTGGGCCATATATGAGCAATTTTAATATACTGTCCCTCCCGAAGTCAGTACCGGTTTAACGCATAGAGCTACGGAGCCACGGCCCCGGGCCACCCATGTGGTTGGGGCTCCCAAATTTTGTATGTGATCTTTTTTTAGCAAGTTTACAATGTCCGTTTGAAACCTAGTGTTTCTAAATATAACTTAGTAATTTATGAATATCACATTTTTTTTAATTATTGCTTAGACATCATTGTAAATGGCTTTAAACTATTGATTATGCAGATAATATATATAACAAGAGTTTGCATTTGTTACTTATTGAATAATTTTGTTGCGAGTGCGCAGGGAAGGGCCCCGAATAAATACAAATCCCTGGGCCCCAATTTGGCTTAATCAGACCTTGGTCGGTACAATAACCTCAAATGGCAAAATATATGAATCTCCAAAGGGCAGCGTATGCTGAAAATCGAAAAGACGGGAAAAATCTCCCTTCCTATTTGGAACGGCTCATAAAGTCTCAAGTTAGATTTCAAGCTCTCTGCAAATTAAGTCACAGCTGGTAACACTTTCACTTCGCATATAAGCAGTGTTTCCTGAGCATGAGGGACAACTGCACATGGGTCCAGAGCATGGGCGGACCTGGTCCTCTCAAAGAGGGCAGACCTTGGATTATCGGAGAGCGTAAGCGTATCACCCATGAGGGCTCACCGGAGGCCCAGTCCGCCCCTGGTCCAGAATCTGGACCCAACAGCGGATCCGAATGACTTAAGTTTGTTTATGGCTTTATATTTCTCTTACTGCAAAAATTTGGAAATTTAAAAGTTTTTGCAAGGGAAAATTCGCTAAGAAATTGTTGAAAGAAACTGATTTTTAGCATCCAGGTTTATCAACGCTATGGAGGTTTAAACCTTGCAAACTACCTTTAAATTAAAACACGGTAAAAATGATAATTACAAAAATACTAAGATCATTATTTGGCGCTTTTGGTGAATCCTTAGAAAATGGTTTAGTAATTAAATACAGGGAGAGGGAAATTACTATATATGGGAAAGTAGGTCCTCCTTTCAGCAAGTTTTATTCTGAAATAGCAGCAGGAGACGAAAACACAAGAACCTAAGGCAAGAGTTTTCACAATTACTGTTTTCTACTTCAACTGTTCGATTCTCCAATCGATATTTTCTCATTCGCTCTACTCCCAAGCGTGCTTCTAAATGCAAAAATCGAATGGATTCCCAAAATAAACTTCACATCTTCAAGAACATCAAAAATAACAAAATTTTAGCAATTGTAGACTGCTTTTTGTTAAGGAAAAATGGCTTATGATAAGTTAAAAGCAGTCTCTAACATTTAAATATTATTTCCCCCAATAGTCTAGTGTTTAAATTCTTGCGCTTGTCGATCAAGAATCAGAATTCCAGTACCTCTGATATTTTCCAGCGTAGAGAAAATTACGCTAAGTTTTGTCCTGTACGGCTTAGTGTAAGTTCGAAAAACCCCAAATATAGACTATATATAGTATATATATATATAATCAAATTAAATTATTTGTTTGCTATTTTTACTACTTCACTGAATGGTCACTTCATTGGATATACCACTGTCATCTTCCGGATAAGTGCGATGGTTCTTGAAAGTGATGCCACTTTGTCGCTATAAAAGTACATAAAAGTTTTAAACATGATCATCATACATATTGTGAGTTTCGTTTTAGAATGAGAAAGAGGCGTAATTCATTACGATTTCAAATAGATTGATTGTAGTGCTAGCATACGTCATGGTGACACGCACAACCAGTTGTTTGATGAGAAGTAATTCAAAACTGGTGGAGGTAGTAGATCAGTTTAAAAAGCATGTGGCTGTGGAAAATGTAAGAACGACAGTGATAATGTTCAAATGGCATATACCAGGACCAATAATTCCTATGAATGGACACCCACGAACACCCTTAGGTGTTTATATGCCACTGAAGAAATAGTTTGCACTCTCTGGTATCCTTCTCGTGTATCTTGAGGAAAGACATTTTCTGCAGGACTATGGTCCCTGTTGAAGGATTCTTTCATTAAAGAATGGCTTGATGGGTATCATAGGAACTTCATACTTCTCCAGTAACCATGTTACATTCCAGTGTTCCAATTCCAGTGTTAATTTCCAGTTAATTTCCAACCAGTAACCATTCTTTCCTCAGTTCTATCCCAATTGATTATTTATGATGTGCCGTGGCAAAAGGATGTTCGTCGCATTCAGGTCCAGCATCAGATCTGCGTCAGCTGCATAATAGCACTACCATGAATACCAGAACATCCTCAGAAAATTTTCCGTTACCTTACGACGTTCATATTCAGATAGATTTAAGCATTGCTGATGCTAGAAGGTGGTCCAATGTACTACTTAGTGCCATATTTCCCAATAGACAATACTAGCCTCTAGACTAGGACGACAAGATTTTGTATATTGAATCCAGTATAACAAAATCAACACTATACGATTAAATAATTAGATGTTTTGCCGAAAAGAAAGCTGGACGTCATGCTTTCCATTTAAATACCAGTGTTCGATAGGCTTTTATTTTTTGCTAAAATTAAAATTTATTTCAATAAAATTGAATTTGATTTATTATATACCAAAAAGAGATAATACTTCAATATAAGTTAATATTGTTTAATGTTTGTCAATATAAAAGATTTTGGCGTACATTGAACGTAGTAATTTCATGTTCCTACCACTGATTGGTGGCTACCCTTCCGCCTCTGGACTGGTGGGTAGGGGCGGCAAAATGGTAAATCCGCCCATGGCACTACGGAATCCTTTTAGCCACTGGCTCCGCTGGAGCGACATTCAGTATATGGCTTTGAATTCCTTTGGCTAAATAGCCTGGAGTGCAAAGGGTTAATACAATGGCCCCATCTGTGTATAACTGAAGTGTAGTTTCAATGGAAGTGCCAATTAAAGTATTATTGATACGCATTTCTATATCTCACTCGACAGGAGGTAGTTTCACCAAATCCCGGTGCAAACTTAGCTTGGTTTCTCCAAATAACGAATACTAAATCCTTAATACAATCCTTATAATAGCCCAGCAAGTTATTACTTTTAAATTCTGAAGCCAATATTGTAAATACAACAACACTGTATTTAATCTTTGTCCTATGATTATGTTTAACTAGGCCATGATTTATCATTAATGTTGATACATTTTTAAGTTTTAATATTTATGATAATGGGGAATATTACAGCCTGATATACCCATTTATCATGCGCTGTTGGCGGAAGTATCATTCATTATTTATACCGTGCATCGTTCTCTGCTTACCAATTAGGCAGTAATAATTACTGACGATAGGCTAGAAAGCGCCAAGACAGCGATTTGTTAGCAACTCTTTATCCTTAATCTGTCAACTTGGAGTGTTAAATGGTTGTAACACTTTTAAGAAGTCACTCTGTATACACATAGCCTGAAGTGTTCATTAACTAAGAAAAATGAGACACCATTTCTGGTGAACAGAAGATGGTTGCTACTATGTTATCTATTATCACTCTATTTACGTGGAATTAGTCCACACTAAATATTCAGAAATGTCGCCAATTTATTACGAAAATTTTAATTTTAAAATTGAGAGATAATCCTTACGTAACACTGTAAGATTTTTATTGCCTTTGACTTCGCTTTATTTTAAATTCATGAAACCTTGAGTAACAACATTTAATATACAAAAATATCCGACTATCTAAATAAAGAATATAAAACTGAAATCTTTTCAGTACTTAATCAATTAGTTCTCAAGATGAAATCACAAGATTTATAGATGATAAATTTACAAGAATAATTTATTATGTATAATTTAAAAGAAACATTTAATATATGTAATTTGCTAGAATGATTTAAATTATATAATTTACAAAAATCTTTTTTTATGTATTACGTGAAACAGTATATTATAATATGTAATTTATAAGAACAAAACAACAATATTTAGAGTCAAGAAAACAACAGGTGCATGATGCTAGCATGAAATCGTTTACAATACTGTAGCAGGATCTAAGGAAGTACCAGAGTACGACTAGCTCAAGACTTGAAATATAAACACTAAAGCTCATTGAACAATCTTCATTTCACTCTTCGTATAATTATTAATAAAATGCATACAATTTTTAATTAAATTATAAGACCATCATAATTAGAATAATGTTTTTATGGTTATGATAGACCTGCAATTATATCTGACAGTAACTCTCATTTGAACATAGCAAGCATTAATAATTATCAAACTTAATTATAATTGCAATTTTAACATTATACAATCATGTTATTTAGCGTAATTCAAAAAATATATTTAATTTGTTCATTTGTTGTTTTATCTCCATTTTATATGGAGTTTAGTGGCTAAACTTGCATGCTTATACTAAAATTATATTTTTTAGAAGTCCTAGCGTTTTAATGCCCTTTTAATAGCCAAAAATTTACTATCAGCAAGCAAAAGTGATTTATCAGGAGGAAAATGTTCTTGATGTTATATATGTAATCATAATTTAATTTTAGATAGCTTTTAATACGTAACCGCCTTTCAATTAAAAATAGATTGTCCTGAAGAGACCGCAATAAACGCCCACGATCCTTAACGGTCATGTTTATAAACAGCTAAATATTTCGTACTTGAGGAATACATTTTCATTTCGTTTCTCAGGATAAAATTTTAATTTCAAGATACACTGAAAATGACTCTTGCCCTTCCATTACTAATTGAGATTTCTTGTTTGTTTTCCTATTTATAATTACAACAGAATGAAAAGAAACCGACTTTGACTTCTCTACTGGTCTCTTTCTTCCCAACATCTCGCTATCTTCAAACAGTTATTTCTTGAATTCTCCATCTAAATATATCAACTAAAAATGCTTCTTTTTTCAATTTTATGATATTTATAAAATAGCCTTGAAAATTAAACATAGACACTTCAATGTATTCTAACTAATTTGTAAACGTCGTGATATTAATATTAACAATCACTACGTTTACATATATAATTAGCATATTACTTTGAACAAAATATATTGTTACATGACTTGGATTTGCTGGAATATTTATAAAAGTTAAAAATGAGATGCAGAAAAATAAAGTAATAAAAATATCATTCTCATTCCTATTTCCTATCTGTTGCTCCCGTTTCCCAAGAAAAAATATTGTCTTGATTATTTAAACACTGCACTAATTCAATTTTTAAATCAAAAGCCCAGCACTCACCAGAACTTAGTAATAAATTGTAAATGACTGCGAATGGTTTTGAATATAATTTAATTCAAATGTCGTCTTCATCTACCCGTTCTAATTATCAAATAAGTAAGTAGTCGTAAGCATTGCAAACTGGAAAACACACACAACAACCCTTTTATTCATGTACTCTGTATTGTACCGTAACTGAGGTAAAAACTTAAGGTCCTGACTATCGTAGTTTCGATACAAATGAATTTGAATTTGTATACTTTTTTGTGAACACCCTGTCTATATATCGCCATTTGTATGATAATGTGCCGCAACGTTTCAATGAGATCTTGAAATAATGTACAGCAGAGTTTCAATAAGATCTTGCAACATCTAATCAGATTTAATTATGAAAGACAAAACCTACCATATGGAAAAAACAAATCTGCTTTCTTTATTTTCAATTAGCCCTATCATCTTTTTTTTTTTTCATTTCTATAGAATAAGGTATCGGAAACTAAATCTATTTTAACAATAGTCTCCAGCAATGCAACCTATACCTTCATCTTGTGACTCCATTTTCTCGAAGAAATGTGGCTGATAGTTTTGGATTTCAGAGATTTCTTATATGCAAACCTGAAAAGATACCTGTTAAATAGTGGCCTTTCACTTCGCCTGAAACCGGTTTTGAAATATAAAAACTGCACGTTAATGTTTCAGAAAATAGTTTTCCGTAGCACAGCTTCGTCTGTGACAAAAATAAATACGTTTGAACCTGAAGTTTTAAAACTACAATATGCGGTAGTGCATTATTTTGATAAAAAAATATAATTTAATATAGGCGGATTTAGGGGAAGGGGGCCCAGGCCCCCCTTCCTCTAGTCAATTGTAATTTTATATCATTATCCTCTCTTTTGCCATTTATCAATTGAATTTTCAAAAGAATAATAATAATGTAAATAAATAAAAATATTTGCTTATTCAAAAATGAATAAAATGTTTTTGCCAGGTGAATTTGAATGAGTGTTAGAAAATGGATGAATTCGATCCGTTCAAAAAAGATTTAACTTTTGGTGGGCGGGTAGATTTTGAGAGGGCAGGGAAACACAAAGAGATTTATTTCCTAAGCTATACAGTGTTCAACATAGCAACGAGGCCACCTTATGGGAATTGGAGGGGTGACCCCCAGTTCGTGGAACCGGTCCTTTTGGCGATGTTCGTCCCACGGGTGGGGAACATCTCCAAAAGAAACCTTTTCACTAAGAAGCCGCTAATGAGGGGAGATATTTTGCCACTGTAACACACACACTTGTTAACGCTATTCTGGGATTATAGCACAATAATCGTTTCCCAAGGCAGTAAACAAATTTTGAAATCGACACCACATCGTCTGAGAGAAAAATCCGATGAAACTTATAGGTCATAACAATAAAACCAGTTCCTGACTGAACAATGTCAATAAAGTCACTCAATTCTATACATATAATAGACCCTTGCATTTGTAAGTAGTAGGTACCTATTTTGTGCGCTCTGTACTTATGATGAAAAAAATATATTTATGTATATACAACATTTTTAAATAAAGGTAATGTGAAATTATTATAGACAAAGAGTGATGCATATAATATTATATAATTAAACTAAACAGATATAAAATAGATGCCTTAAAAATGAAAAGGCAAACTTCATTGCAAGCGTTTCTTCAGAGTAGAAGAGTTAAATCGAGTGATCAAATAGATTCTAATGATCTTTCAACTGAAGATTCAAACAAGGAATTACCACAGGAAAACTGCCAGAAATTGAGTACTTTACAAGCAAATAGCTCACTAGCTGAGGTATGTTCTTTCAATTTTGTGTTTATTACAGAAATAGACTATATGTATACACGGGCGGACTAGACCACCCGCCCCCGGGCTGATGCGCCCTCGTGGGCGATAGAACTCGAGCCCTCCGAAAATCCATGGTATGCGCCCTTTGAGACGACACAGTCCACCCGTAGTTCGACTGTATGTATTTTTACAAATATTTTTAAACAATTTAGGAATTTTTTTGTGCATCCTGATACGTATCATTTTAGTAATTTAATTTTTAAAAATTAGTCATGAACGACAATTTTTAAATTGTCAAATGTCAAAAAATAAAAATTTTCAGTAAACTGTTATCGTGATTAATCTGTAAATATTTCCATTGTGGAAAGATTGAAAATGTTTGTGTTTTCTCAATAACTGCTTTTAATTAATTAGGAATTGCGATGAAATGAAGATTATGTAGCTAAATTTTTTGAGAAGCGTTGTATGGTTAACATCATGCTTTATAATTTGGAAACATGTCACTCTCAAAACAGAAATATAGTTTTTTGCTTTAATTTCCCATTTAATCGTTTAAATTTTGGTGGGTATCAAACAAAAAAAAAAAAAAAAAGTTACAATGTTTTTTCGAAAATAGAATTTTTTGTAAAATCAAGTAACTCTCACATAATAAGGGAGTTTATAAATTAATACTTGTATTATATATCGCTAATTATAAGGGATATGACCACGGACGCTGTTAGCGGGAGGAAAGAGCAATCTATATTATGTAAATATATAGTTAATGTAACTAATTAATTAAAATAATAATATATATATATATATATATATATATATTCAGACACTAATATGTTGGTAATGATGATACGGAGGAAGAGAAATTGGGCCCCCTTTTTAAAAGTCTGTATCCGCCCCTGTAATTTAGTATAGCCTTTTATGGACATACCTAAGTTTTAACGATGTCTAAGAATTTTGTATTCTATCCAAAACCTCTACCAAAATGCTCTGTGGCGAAACATTGGATGCAATTTTGCTTTAGTAGCTAATCACATTTTATAATTTTTATATTTACTTGTTTATAAAGTGCCCTAATTTTAAATCAGAAATATTAATGTTTTCTTTTGAAATTAGTTTTAATTATACGTCCGACAACATTATTTTCCTACGTTTCATCGCGAATCATGACATGCGTTGTAACACGAGTCCTTGATATTAAGATAATATAAGAGTTGTGGAATAAAACTGCAATCTACATTAGTCGTAAAAATTTCTTAGCTGCTTACAGAAAATTGTTGACACATTTGCTTTTTTCTCTAGAGAGCCTTCAAAAGAAGTTCTGCTGCTAGACTCTTCGTTCTTGCTTTACCTTAAAAGACCTAAGCGCACTTTTAGATTTAGGTAACTGTCTTTTATATACAAAAGGTTAAACACTGGTAAAATAGCAATGAAAAAGATCACCCAAGCTTTCGGACGCGTCAGCAGCAGTCCTTCATCAGGAGTAATGACGATGTTATGTTTCTGTCTCTTAATACTTCTGGATAACTTCTTAATATTTCTGGAAAACCCTTCATCAGAATAGTCCCGCAGAAAGGAAAAATCCAACGGGAGGCGCCTCCAATAGTAATCATGGAAAATCCCCAATGGGGGAACCAATGAGAATCCTGTGCTGCGGGGCACCTAATGTTGGGGAAGTCCCATTCATTTCAAAGTAAGAGTTGTTTGTAAGTTTCTGGAAGTGGTTGTAATGTATTAATTGCTTTCCCATGTAGTTTGTAAGTTTCCCAAGATTCCAAGAAGAGTCTATTATTTTTGTTTGTGATGTGCCGGTGTAGTATTTTTGTTGAATCAGTAGGGTTCGTGTCCGTATTGTAAAGCGTGTTCTTCTAGATGTGAGGCTATGTCTTCTTTAGCGAGTGCTTGTTTGTGTCCTTGTCTTCTTGTTTTGATCACATTTGATTTTAAATCGCATCATCCAACATGCCATAAAGCTTCCATTGTTAAAACATTAAGTCTTAGAGCAAATTCTCATTGCAGTAATGAATCACTTTCAAACACAGAAACCAAACATATATAGACGGCACTTGAAAATAATGGATATCCTTATTTATTTTGACATACTAACTGGGGAGTATTACCTTCCCTTTTCGTCCCTGAATAGAGTAGCTCTTGTTCTAAACCTATGTACTGAGCAATAATTTCAATAGTTGTTCGTTTATTTCTATAAAAGGTGACGTCAACATTCCACAGATATTCTTTCTCTATGTAGAGTTCTATGGATTTGCACATTTCTCAGTCTCCGAGCACTTCTTGGTTCAATACACTAAAACAAATTTTATAAAACTAAGATAACAGAAAAACAAACACCTGACTCAAAAGGCAGTTCACATTCACCATTAATTTTATACCAAAAGCCTATCTACTTCCTGTTTACATTCGGCTGGTTGGCGCCAGAATGCCTGCGTAAGCGAAAAAATGTAATGGTGGAACTACGTAGTGAGAAAGTAAATAATCTACCTTAAAATCCACTAGATTTTCTCAACTAATAGAACTAGTACTGTAATACTACTCCAAGTATTTGCATTAGTATAGTAGCTATGTGTATATAAGCTACTATCACCCTTCCCATGGATTACACAATTGCCGTCTGATCAGCACCTGAAACCACCTGTGTTTTGTTTTTGTTTTTTTGGGGGGGGGATTGAGATAGATAATAATAGTATATTTCCTACAAAAAATTACAAAACGCATGCCCGGTGGCTTTATGTGTTGGATGGTTGTCAATCGTGTTAGAAATAAGGAGGTATACTACATACCTTAAATTTGAAGGAGAAAGCATAGTTTCCATGTCTTAGTGGCCAAGAAGGTCAAAACACTCCAATTTGAACATGGGGCATTATGGTGGCTTTTCTATCCAAGAAAAATATCTAGTTTGAGTTAAAACGTTGTTGTCAAAAATATTAAGCATAGTATCTATCATTGACACTAGAAGCTAGATATTACCTTGCTTACCATCTTAATATAAACCAACCTTTATTTTACAAGTGACTATTATCTGGATTGTCCGTTACGAGTGCTGGTGGACAACTTATCTATTTTACCAATGCAAAAGCTCCTTGATACAGTTACTTGGTCTTAAACAATTATACCATTATCTGAAAACTCAAATCATCATGTTATACTATTATCTTAAGTACATACAGCAATAGGACGTAAAACGTATCCAAACGAATCTTAAGTGGACAGGTACTTTCTAAAGAACTTCTACTGTTTATTCAATTATCTGAAAAATACTGTAATTGCACAATAAGCTCCTGAGATATTTTTTTTTAAAAATAAAATTACTTATTTTTCTGAATATAATGTTGGCAATTTAGCCCGAGTAAATGGCTTACGCATTGACATTACATGTCTGGTAACTAAAATACTTATCGGTTTCGCCTAATCCTTTCAGCCACATTCTTAGAAACTTTCAAATAGCTCTGAACGTTTTGGAAAATCGTAAAACAAATTAGTTCGCGAAAACGCCATTTGTCATTGATAAATGATTGCTTGGCAGTCGCGTTCTGCATAAACTATTGCGCAACGTTGTTTAACCTGCACGAAACCAATTATTGCAATTTTTCGTGAGTTGTTCCAACATCTTTACAGAATTAGTGATTTGCCGTTTTTTACATACAATGTGGAAATACTATTCCATAGTTAGGTTTATTATTGATTTGTATTATACATAGCTCCCAAAAGTTAGTCATCCTTGTGTACTCGTTTATATGTCTAATATGATATTTTTAATAGTGCCTTGTGCTATCCAAAAGCGCCTGAAAATATTTATTTTCTTTTGCATTTGATAGCATTAGTACGATTGTTATTATGATGCGCATGAAGTAGTTTTGGCAAGCCTTTACCTAGTTCATGTTGACACAAAATAATTAACTTCGTGATGTGACATAAAATTACAGTTTCCTTCATTCCAAATATTTTTTATATTTAAGCTATCCAAAGAAGTGTCTAATTATATTGCTTTTATAATTTATATCAAGATTAAAATGATCAAGCAGAATGTATACGCAATATTTACAATGGATGGAAATTAAAACACAGAGTATTCAAGAGTGGTAAGAAAGTCAATGAAAGGATTATATAATAGTTTTCAACACTACGTATAAATAAGTTCAAAGTAGAACTGTTTTTTGTTTTAGGAGTAAAAGAAACGCTTTCCCCGTCCTGGATTCGAACTAGGGTCCCTCCGTTTAGCCTATAGTGTCTTAGACCGCTAGATGAACGAGGACAGGAAACAACGCTCTTTTTCTCCGTATATAAGGATGTAAGATATTATTACCCTTCACAGGGATAACACAATTGCCAAATAATGGTCAATACAGAAAAGCCTTCGAGGCAAGATTTTTGTGAGTTTTCGTGGGGGAATTTATTATACAATAATTTTCAACACGCACGTATAAATAAGCTCAAACTACAGGTTTTTCGTTTCGGGAGAAAAATAGACATCTTTCTCGTCCTGAATTCGAACCAGGGTCCCTCTGTTGGGCACTGAGTATCTTGACCACTAGACGAACAAGGACTAGACTATGGAGAAAAAGAGCGTTGTTACTGTCATCATTCGTTCTGGTAGGTCAAGACCCTCCGGGCTCAAAGGGTGGACCCTGGTTCGAACCCAGGATGGAGAGAGCGTCTCTTTTTCTTCTAAAACAAAATCTTTAGATTGAGCTTATTTATAAGTGGGAGTTGAAATTTACTGTATAATATATATCCCCACGAAAACTCGCCAAAAGCTCACCTAGTGGCTTTATGTGTTGACCATTATTTGGCAATTGTGTTATCCCTGTGAAGGGTAATAACATATTACAATGAAGAGCTTGCATTCAAAAAGTAATGCTGAACATACTCCCCGAATTATAAATACATGGGCAGTACTTTTCATCCACCGAGGAAGAAATTCTAAGGCATATAAACAGCAAAGGGCCTTTAAAATTCAGTAAAATCCGAAAAGAAGAAAAAGAAACGAACCACATTAAGAAGCGGTTAAGGAGCAGTTGGAGTGCCAAAGAACTACGGAACTGCATATCAATAACATCCAAAGAAAATCTTTGACAGAGGACATTTAATAATAAATAATAGAGGAACTTTTAGAGATGAAGGCGAACATACATTTGCAGTTAGAGGCCAAATCTTTTCATAACTAATCATTTAACCCAAGATTGACAAATCTCAAATTTATTCTGAGGTCGCGTCTGCAAGCGTGAAAAGGAAACTGTCAATACATTTTATAAATGCTAAAGATTACAAATAGATTATAAGGAATGTCACAAAGATCGTGGCAAAGTTATGCACTGATATTTCTTGAAGCAATTCGAAGTTGCAAATAGGACGGACGGAACCATAATCCTAAAAATTTTGACCAAAAAAGGAAAATGCCAAGTTTCATGGAATTTTCAAATTCGGGATTATAACCACCTGCCACACAATGGCATCGGGCATTATGGGTTAAAGAATATATTCTGATTGATTGATATTGCGGCATCCGTTGATATGGTAGTAGATGGGAATGGGACAACGGTAGCAATGTCTTAAATCGAGAATGGCGGAAATGATCAACAGAAATCTGGTTTTTCATTACAGTAGGTGCGTTGTTTGCAATCGCTTAAAACTCTAGAAAATACTTGCTGGAATAAAAGTAATTAACATATTATAGGATGTGAAATTGTACGATATTAATGAAAATATGAGTATTTAATTGCAACGACGAATTTAACTAAATTCCGTCTCAAAGGTATATGGACAACAGATTTTGTGTGAAAAATGTCAAAAAAATACATGCATTAAATTGAAAGATTGCATGCATGCATAAGTGTGATATAGATCCATGTACGCAAATAACATTTTAATTGATTTTGATACAAATATTAATAAAAATAAAGTTACGAAGTATGTGGACAGAAACGTAAAATTGGTTTGAAGGCACGAATGTAAAATATTTGTTACGTATGTTAATTTGTAGAGAAGAAAAACGTAAACACACTCTTCATTGAACTGAGCCAAGAACAACTGGACCATACAACACTGACTTAACTGAAAAAAGGAAAACAGCTAGAATCAATGCGCGCAAGCACGTGAGCAGAGAATAATAAATTATAACATTTTAGTTCAGGCTATCTGATGTAATAGTTAAGGCGCTATAGGATGTAGTGTAGAAGTAACCCCGTGTTCAGGCATGAGAATGACACGCAACGTGCAGTTTACAACGGCTGATATAGCTAAAATATAGAACTAAAATCAAAAGGATAGACAATTGTAAATGCACATTGCAAAGAAAATACGATTCAGCAGATCTGGTATTTACCAAATATTATCAAAAGTTAATAATGCAGCTGTAAAACCGCGCTCGAGAAGATGAATCAATTTCACATTTAGTATCAAGCCAAGAGCTATTTTTACACCAAATTTCTTATAACTTACCAAGCTCAGTATCGAAAAACACTGTTCATCTTCGCTTAAAGTCAAGTGCATGACATGTTTCGCGGGATTCGTCGTTAACCTTTGCTAAAGCAGCATCATAATCATACTCGGCTGTAGTGGACTAAAGTACACATGCATTGGAAGGACGAATGGGTCAATGTTACATTTAGTGATGAAAAAAAATTCAACCGGGATGGTCCCGATGACTGCATGATTTAAGACGACAGCTCCGCACTTGTTACAGCCGGCAGCAAGAAAGTGGCTCTGTTATGGTGTGGGACACATTTGGTTTCAACGTTACGACAGATATTGCTTTTCTATCGGGTTGCCAAACTTCAGTAGACTATCAACACGTTATTGAAAATGTCTTACTGCCAATTTCAAAGGCAATTAAAGGAGATAATTGGGTATTTCAACAAGACAATAATCCCAACACAAAGACCCATGTCTATTCATACATAGTTTACAGCTAAGTACGTGTCCTGGACTAAACCGCAATAAGCCCTAACCAAAATCTTATTAAAAATGTATGGACACAATTATTACGTGATGTATGTTAGCATGGTCGCCAGTGTGCAACTATTGACGAACGAATTAGCAAATTGAATGCAGTTGGTTCTTCCTTAATCTCATACATCTTTAAAATTTAATTAAAGGTATGCCTGATCGAGTATTCCAAACAAATCACAGCAATTGTGTAAATCTACATTATGAATCCCCAAACTTTAATAAAATATTGATGTCCATATATTTTTGAGACGGGCAATTTTTTGTACATTTTTTTAAAGTTATTCTTCTACAAGATATGCTGTTCAAATCATGTATACTTATTGTAATTATATGGTATTTGATGTATGTAAAATTGTACCTTTTTCAACACTTTTTTTTCAGTTTTTATTTTAAATTAGTGAATATGTCCATATACTTTTGAGACACATTGTATATATAATCACAAGCATCTAATAACTATAATGGTTTTTCAAAACATTTCCAAAACATAATTGGACAGCGTTCTTAATTAGACCGAAATACAGATATGTGTGGGCACATACATTATAATAGAGAGGGCATATGTAAATACTTTTATAACCTCCTGATTCCCAGAAGAAATTCAACTTTTTTCAAGACTTTTGTTTACAGCTTTAGACGTAATGGGGTCTCTAAGAAATGTTTTTATGTTATTATTGTATTTTTTTGTTATTATTTAACCCATAATTTCCTGTAAAATATTCTCTACATTGGCCAACGATTTTCCTTCTAGTAGAAGCTGAACGAGTGTAGAGCCCTCTCTACGCGGAGCAGATGGAAGTTATATAGGTGGTTACTAACCTTTCTGACTCGCGGATCCCTCTTTGGAATCAATTTCTATGGTGGAGCCGCTTAGATCTACCATGTTTTACGAGTTAATAGTGTTTAGTGGTATTATTATTGGGGAGAGAGGAATAGAAAGTAAGGGAAGTAAAGTAAAGAGATACTTAAACAATTGCGCAATGTCCATGCAATGAAATTATATTTTAAAAAAATTTGAAATTTACCAAAATATTTCAATTTATTCTCAACTGACACTAATATGTATAATATTAGAAATAAATGCAAAACAATTTTTATGGTGCAGTTCGATAAAATCATTAACACGAAAATTTTTTTGCATTTATTTCTATTGATTAGTGCAGTGTGTCGCTATTAAACTATTTATGTATAATATTGTTAAAACTTCCTCATACATAAAAGTTCTTCCAAAATTCAATGAATCAAACCATTTGCGTACCAACGGATTCCATATTATTTATTAAGGCAACAATATGAGGTCAATACAATAAACTTAGTTGCTCCAATTTATTTATTCGGTCCAATTCACTACAAATACATATTCGTTAATTACTTGTTGTTCGAAATTTTTATTTTTCATTCTAGAAGACAATTTCTATCTATTTTTACTAGAGTGAACTGTAGAGCAACTGTAGGCCTGACAAAAGACAAACATGAAATAACGTATAAAGGTTTAACGAGACATCTGTAATTTCACACTGATTGTGCATTTATAATTAGTATTTTACATTTAAGCTGTATTTTTAGTGCATGTATAGTAGGAGAATCCCTGTTCACATATACACAGTTGAGAAAGTTGTCACCACTGGTTTTGTTTTCTCAGACAAAATTTTGCTTTCATCTTGTAAATGTAGGCAAAACTCCGACACAGTTTGGTTATGAAACGTCACTTTTAGTTCGCTGTGAGACGTCAAATCTCAGAGGCTCTCCTATTCCGCTGAGTTTAAGCTGAGTGGCTTTTTATTCACAGCAAACAAATTACTAGTATCAGCAGAATGGCCAAGCGTTGTCTTCTAGAGGAGTCGCGAAATTCAATACGGCAAATTTCCATTCAGAATGTAATTTCTAATTTTTTTACTTTGATTCTTCTTTTTGTTTCTTATTCTTGGTTATCATTTAATTTTTGTTTATATTATTTTCCTGGAGCGGCAGCGGAGCTCCCAGAAAATGCACACGGAGCTTTTAAGTTTCGCCAAAGTGCAGGTTGGGAATCACTGCTTCATAGAAACAAAACATTAAAAAGAAAAGTGTTTTATGTGCTAATAAACGAACTGGCTTAAAGCGACATTTTTTAATGTAAATTTGCCAGAAGAAAATAAAAATATGCATTCAATATTTAATTAAATTTCACGACGCTTTATGGTAATGATTAATGTTCTTATTTTCGCTTAAATGCGAAGCATTGGTTTAGTTACGTTGAGGAACACGCTGGATAAAAAAAAATGTCGCTTAATTTTTAATCGCTGACTTTCACTTTCCCCTTTTTATACGAAATCTTTTTGAAAAGAATCTTTGTCGGACGAGTTTTTTTGCTCTCCCTTTATCTAAAAATCATGAGTCGTCTCGTAAAATCGTTGCAGTAAGTTGCCTGATTGAAGATTTAAAAAAAAATATTTATTTTCAGTAAAATCGGTCACCAAAATCCAAAGCTAAGGAAATCATGAAGTTATTAGCTTTTTCTTGTTTGATATGAATAATTACATTTTTTGTGTCAATAACTACGTATGACTAATTAAAATCGGAATACTAATATCATGAAGTTTACAACAGTTAAGGTATTTTATTAGTAAATAAATATTTTTTGCGTGAATTTAAAAGCTGTAGTTAACATGACTGGCTGACTTTTAGGTCAGGGAATCTTCTAAAAGAAAACTTAAAAACGGAAAACTAGTGCGAATATAGAAAAGGTGATAGTTTTAAAAAGCTATATGAAACTTAGAAAATTGATGTGTTCCATACAAAGGCTATTCATTGCACCAGAAACAATTCATGCATTCTCCTATCACAATTTTAAAAACGTATTTAACTACAAAATCCAAGTTCGAATGTACTTTTCCCCACTGCTATATACACTCACCTATGTAGAGTGTGATTCAGTGTACATGTCGCTACAATTATCTTTTAAACCGTTAGTCATAGAAAAAAAAAATTCTGAAGGAAAAACGTTTTTTGGTTATGTAATAATACTGAATATGCTATTTATTTAATAGGGGTTGGTATGTGTATAAAAATGCCGAATTTTTCTTTCTATGCGAGCTCTTTTCCTAAAAATTTTCAATTAGAAAATATCACTTTGTGTCTAATTAGTGAAATAAATAAAATTTTGTATTTCTAAGTTGAGCATTTGCAGCGTTATTAATAATTGAATTTCATGATTTATGTAAACTTTTATGTTTTATTTTTTGGCGAAATAATGGCAGCGTATGAAGCGCCTACATGAACTTGTTTTGAATGATACACAAACTTAAAATCTAATTAAAGTGCTATCATGTCTCCAATTCATGAATTTTCTCTATGTGTTTGGTTCTCAAATACTGAACGCCATCACCATCTCCAAATATGCTACAGCAGGCAAGCCGGTCACCTTCTGCTAGAGATTATTGGACATTGCGGCTTCCGTGGCAATGAAAGATTTCATGACTCCTGGGCACGTTTAGCCATGAAAGATGTAAACGCTTTCTGCACCATCAGGCCGTCGCTGCATCAGCCTGGATTTGCGAGTAATCTCCACCAGTTGATGGAACTATTCCCACAGGAGAATATTGAATTTCCCGAGCGTGATGTTGCAGAATATAACCGCGCCATGTTTTATATCAGCAAGACTCCCATCCACATGTATGGGACGTTGGCCAGGCCGTTGGATTGGAGTGGATAGATGTATGCTTTGGATTCGGGATTTGTCTCCAACCAGCCCTCTGCCTCAATGAGGGGCCCCACCCATCTCTCTAGGCTCAGTGGGCTCCTGTATTAGCATTGGCCGATCTCGGGGTGTACTACCGTGCTTTCCGTCGGTCGTCTTCGCAATTCGGGGCGGATTGTTCGTGATTGGTCGCGGTGGACGTTATATGACGACAACAGTACGAGAGGTGATTCTCTGTATGCCGATCATGATCGACTTTCTCCACTTCCTTTTTCTTTTTTTTTTCCCGCCACACTGGCTCTTGATCTTGCAAAACGTTCATATATTTTTGGAATTGCAGCGCCGACTACTGCAGTCATCCTTCAAATTTAATTAAGTTGCACAATCATTCACTCACTCCTCGTCTTCAGCGCCCCCTTATTGATGCCCTCCTGGCCTTTATGGATCGGCGGCTCTGAGATTCCTGGCTAGTTCTTCTTTCTTTGCTTCTTCCAACAAATCCTCCCATGGACGCCGCTACTTCACAGTGGCACCTATGCTTAATGTCTCCATTCAACCTCTAACTGACGGAAAAACCTCCACAACTGACATTCTCCTTCTCTTCTTTCTACAACATTCAACTCATATCTACAACTTCCGCTTGGAGCATGGTCAGCGCCACCTTCTGCTGTCACTCTTCACAACAAATTTTTCTTTTTCTACAAAACTTACTACTACTACTACTCAAATACGGAATTTTAAATATACAATATCTGAGCAAATTTTCCACGTGTAAACGAAAAATCCTTTTAATTTGTCTAACAGGATAAAACAAAATTTTCTAATTGGAAACTTTTTGAAAGAGAGCCTATATAAAAAAAATTTATACACATACCACCTCCTGTAAATTGAATAACATATTCAGTACATATGCATAATTTGAAAACTTTTTCCTCAAATATTTGTTCTCCGACCAACGATTATAATATAATTGTGTAAACGTCTGTTTTGAATCACCCTGTTTATGTTTTAAATATCTCGTTACATATATAAATTTCTATAAAGTTTATAATTTTCCAGTGAATAGCTGGATTCAGAATATTGTAACCTCCATTATGACCCCCATTTACGAAAACAATAGATGCAACGATTGCAACAAATGCCTACATTAGCACTGCAGCAATAAGAGTGCTTTAGTCATATACTACCCAAAATTATGTAATTTGAACACACAATTTGAATTTACGATTACAAACTTTAAAAATGAGCTAAATATTAAAAAGAATTCACTCTCCAGTTTTATTTGAACTGATATGCACAAGTATTATAAACGAACATAGACTAAAAACCATCAAAAATACACAAATATTATATAACGTGGATAGAATGAAATGCAACTATTTGCAATTTATATTTTTAATAACAAAATTTCTGCGTAAAATACTTTCTAAAATAAAGCGTTTAAAACTCACATGGACCCCTTTTGTCGACAAATCATATTTGATAAAATAAATATAAGATAGTCGATACGACAAATGATATTTTAATCAACTTTCCACAGTCGACAACTTAATTGACATACTACAGCTTATATCATAATCAATTATGGTAATCGATACATCGCGATCGGATGCATGTGCGGCTCTGCGATGGTGCAATGCTTAACGCATGCACTCAGCTTGATGCAAATATGAATTCGACTTTCAGTTGTTTCAAAGAAATAAGTAAGAGAAGAGTGCTTGCCGACTGACTACTCACTGTAGTGCGAAGATTGGTCACCTAGGCTTTGTGAGGTTCGAATTCCAAGGAAACAAATGTAGGTCCCCTATATAAGTGTAATTGTAATGTTTCGTTTCGTGATCGTGATGTTAAGCCGATTTCAACAGTACCGTAAAACGCGTACAGTTTCCCTCCTCGCTGAAATCTGGAGTTTGATTCCCTTGTCAGAAGCGGTTTCCCCGGAAAACTCTACGTCTCCACACAGCACGACCTTCGCTGTGCTTGTGTCGTAAAAAACATCCACTTGACCGTGCAAGGAAAAATGAAATGAAACCACATGTGTTGTCTGTGTGTGTGTGTGTGGCCTGCAAAAGGGTTGCTGGTATCTAACTGGAAGGAGACCCACACGCTGAACGTATGTGACGATGTGTGGAACCGGCCAGGCCAGTAACCTAGTGTCCTACCCCGCCTTCAAGTGGTGCAGGCTGAGCTTTCTATTTATGTGGCAAATTAATATTTGCTGCACGGATAGAAAGGCGGAAGGGGAGGGCTAATTCACCAACCCGTCTAGCCAGCGTGGTGAAACTACAAAGAAAATGGACATGGAAACACCCAAATGGGGGAACTAGTGAAATTGACTATATCCTGGCAAACAAGAAATCAATTATTGAAGATTGCAGCGTACTGAACAGATTTAATACTGGAAGTGATCATCGAATGGTGAGATGTAAAGTGCACTTAAATACTAAACTAGAAAGGCAGAAGCTCATTAGGAAACAAGTATGTAAGAGGGTGGATTTAAAGAAATTAAAAGAAAATACCGAGGCATTCAAGTTGGAATTAAAAAATCGCTTTTCTGCACTGGAAGGACTTATTGAAGGATTTGTTTGTTTTTTGGTTTTACGGCTCAAAGACTACAGTGGTCATGCTGCGCCGGGACCTACTGTTTTCCGAGGAATCCGAACCTCTTAAGGCCTAGGGAACCAAACCCCGGACTACAGTGAGCAGTGCGATCTTTATGAGATCTCTGAGTAAGCGTTCTTTTTGCACTGCTGGGAGTCGAACCCGGATTAGCCGCGCAATAGGAGAACGCGTTACCACACTGCGCCAAATTTATGGACCGCTATTGAGGAGTACTAACTGATTCCAAGAGACCACCGAAGACTCCAGGAAAACGTCCTCAACCAGATGGGTGGATGGCATAAGAAAACGGTTGTGGTGACGTGGAAGGAATTCACTCAGGATAGACTCGTATGGAAAAGTATTTGGAGAGACCTTCATCCAGCAGTGGATAGATAATGGTTGAATATGATATATATATATATACATGTCAAGGAAGGTCAATAGGGCACGGGCAACATGCGGTCATGCGTTGTTCTGCTGAAACATAGCGTTAGGGAGGCCTCGAAAATAGGGCAGCGCCACGGGCCTTAACACATCAGAAATGTAACAGTCGCTGTTCAAAGTGCCGGAAATGCGAACAAGACGTCTCAATCACGTCTTGTTGGCAAGATGTCGCAAAATGTCGAATGCAAGCTGGCAATGTATTTCTCCAGGATGCCTCCAAATACGGATGCGGCCATCATGATGTACACAGAACCGGGATTCGTCTGAAAAGATAACGTGACGCAATTCCTGCGTCCAGGTTCGTCGTTGATCACACCATTGGAGGCATTCCTGTCTGTGACGCAGCATCAAGAGTAGCCGAAGCCATGGTCACCGTGCTGACAGTCCATGCTGCTGCAAATGTCGTCGAACAGTTCAAGCAGAAATTTGTTATCTTGCAAACGATTTCATTTCCGAACTCAAGGTTCGTGACGTGGCTATACGATCCCTTGTGGCCATGCGGATAAGATGTCTGTCTTCTAGGCTGTTAGTGATGGGGGGCCGCTGAGATCTTGCACGACGTTCCGCATGACTGTCCTGAACCCATCGATTCCATACTCTGCGGACAGTCATGGGATCTCGACCAATATGAGCAGCAATACTGCGGTACGATAAACCGCAATCCCGGTAGGCTACAATCCTTCCTCGATTAAAGTTAGACACGTGCTGGTAGGCATTTCTCCTCCTTACACGAAGCATTACAAACCTTCTTGGCCAAAAACAAACGTTCAAATGCAATTCGAGTATGAGAAAACTGCTGTCAAATCTCTGCTTTTATAAAAATGTAGGTGTCGATACAGCCGCCTGCTTTGTATAAATGCGCTGAAAATCTAATCGTTTGCATATCACATCATATTCTGTGTTCTATCTGTCATGCAAATTTCACATGTGTGTGGCGTGCCGCCTTCCTGGTGTAGCAATTTTAATGGCCAGTAGTGTATATATACTAAAATTATTTGAGAACGTAGAAAATTTCATTATACAATAATTTTTGCCACCCACGTTTTAATTACAGCTCAAACTAGAGCTTATGTAATTTTGGAGAAAAAGAGACGCTTTCCCCATCCTGGATTCGAACCAGGGTCCCTCCGTTTAGCCCGGAGTGTCTTGGACCGCTAGACGAATGAGGACAGGAAACAACGCTCTCTTTCTCCGTATGTAAAGATGTTAAGGTATTATTACCCTCCGCAGGGATAACACAATTGCCAAATATGGTCAACACAAGAAAATTTCATTCTGAAATACAATCTAACTTCGATTTAACGATATCCTCAATTTAACGATCATTTTTATTGGTCCGCATGGAGTTACATTATGGAAACAGAAATATAAAAAGATAATGAGTCCAGTATATTTTCCTCGATTTAAAGTTTGCTTTTCTTGATTTAACGACAACTTTTCGTCATAAACCTGCCTGTTGCTGAGAGTAAAATGTCAATTGGAAAATCAGTTTCAGTTTTCAATCAGTTGAAGCGAATGCTGATTTAAATCCTGTAAATAAGTAGTTACTTCATTCTGACGTCACCGTGGACCTTTGGCTTTTCGATTTTTTTCAAATACATTGCAATGTTAAATGCTAACTTCCAAGAAAAACCAAAACAAACGTCTATCAAAGATTTCTGTTTGAAATAGTAATTACTTAGATACTTTTGCTTTGTGTTTATTAAAATCAACGTGTATGTTTCAGGACTCTAGTAAGCATATTTTGTTTTTACTTTTCGATAATTTCTTATTTCAGTTCCAATTAATAGTGCACCCATAATTTTTGCTCGAGTGATGGCAAAAAATGTAAAAAAATATTGTTTTTTTTAATGTAATAATTGCTACTCTTAACATATTTTACAAGTAAATGTACAGTCCCAAGACAGGCCCGGAAGCTACCCAACCCGTCATGGGTGCAACATTAGTTGCGATGCATGTGTTCCCCGATTTAACGAATTCCTGCATTTAACAATTATTTTTACTAGTCCGGCGGAAATCTTTAAATCGAGGTTAGATTTTATATTATGGCTATTGAAAGCGGGTGTTTACTATTTAAATTGCTACAGGTAAGTTATCGATTATATCTAGTACATTTCTCTCTCTCTCATCGATTACTATCTAATAGACTATCAAAAATAATATCGCATTGGTGACTGACTTCATTTAAATTTACAATAGACTACCATAATATAATGTGAAACTATACTGAAATTGTTCTAGAAAGCAATGACAAAGATATAAGAAAAAGCGTGCAGGAAAATTTCTTAACATATTAAGAATTGTCGGAAGAAGATGTTTTAGATGGTGATAAGATATGTATAACAAAAAGGCACGTTATAATAAATAATATATAAATTCAATTCTACATCGTACCTCTAAAATATTGGTCCATTGAATTTCAAAAATTTAGAGTATCTAGAATTTTTCGTTTTCAAAAAATACAGCCATTTTTTTACGGTCTTAATTAAATAGCTGCAACTGACTGTGAGCTTTCATAATGCGCTCTGATTTATCTATGATGTGAGTGAAATAAATCAGAAAAAATATATTATCCGTATCGAAATAATATCATCAGCAAATACTATAAACCTAACTTCAACCATTATTTCTCTAGCGACAACATAATAGAGGATATTCCATAAAATAGAGCACAACAGCTGAAAGGAGATAAATATTGTCTCACTCTTGACTTTCTCTTGATAGGGTTTACCCTGTAGGACGGTTAGTATTCATTGCTTTCCCTATCCTTTCGCTCGGATAACTATTAGTTCATTATGAGATAGAAAGATTTCGCAAACATAGTTCAGACATGTACATAAGAAAACTAATGCAGCATTCATTAAATAGAAAGGTGCCTTCATCTCATGGTAAATCTAAATATTTTGTCGTTTAATTGCTGTCGTGTCCTGTCTCCTTTGGTGACTTACAATTTTACTTTAGATCTGAGTCCAAGAGAGTAATCACAGAGAGAGTGGAAACCACATTAGGACATCAGTCCCATCTTACAAAATCTAAATGCCCGTGGAAACTATAAATAAATCCATAATCCAATTTTAAATTGCATTTTTAATTACAGTAGTGGACAAAATTGTGGAAACCTTTTGAAAAAAGTTTATTTTAGAGGTTTGATGGCTAATAACACCACTTTTTTTTGTACCAATACTATAAAATTATATATCATTAGAAAGGTAATTTAATAAAGATTGTAATGCAATAACATTTGTTCAATTATCTGTATTCTATCAAAAGTTATAGCCAAATAACCAGAAAAAAGAAGCACAGCTTGCTTACATTTATATGAAGTAGCTTTCCTTCATTTGAATGTGGCCAATGAGCATGAGTGTTTACAGAGCCAATCAGGTGTCATCTTGTTTTGGCAATGAGCCAATCATGTTTTCTCTTGTTTTGGCAATGAGCCAACAGGTTACAGGACATTTATCAGTGTGTTCTGTAATTGCTATCAAGTTGGTTGTTTTTTTTTTGTGCTCTTTGATTTAGTGTGCTTGTAAAACGTAATAAAATTAAAGAAATGGCGCAAAGAGTTGACTGGTCACCTAGGAAGCGATGTAAAATAGTAATATTAAGTGAACAAGGCTACAGTTATGAAGAAATTAGAAGAAATATTGGGGGAAACTTAACTAAAGGTGGCATTTCTAAATTTTTGAAGAAGTATAAGGAGACTCAGTCATTACAAAACCAGACTGGTAAAGGCAGAAAAAGGTGCACAACAGCAAGTGATGATAGAAGAATTAAAAGACAGTGCCTAGGTGACAGGAAAAAATCATCTCTGTGTATACAAGGTGAAATGGCGCAATGCAATGTGAAGTTAAGTGCAAGGACTGTTCGGCGCAGACTGCATGAATGTGGTCTAAATGCAAGAATTCCACGAAAAAAGCCATTTTTGTCTGTCAAACAGAGGTTGAAAAGATTAAACTGGGCTAAAACCCATGTTAACTGGACAACGGAACAATGGGACAGTGTAATTTGGAGTGATGAGACCAAAATCTCACTGTTTGGTAGTGATGGCGTAAAATACGTATGGAGAAGAATTGGAGAAGATTTCCATCCTGAGTGCATTACACCTACCGTGAAACACCCAGTTAGTGTTATGATTTGGGGTTGTATAACATCAAGAGGTGTGGGCAGAATTTGCGTGATCAATGGGAATATAAATGCCCAAAGATACATAAATGAAATACTTGAGCCCAAGCTGCAGCCTTCTGCATGTGATCTTTTCCAAGATAATGAAGCATTTATATTTCAACAGGATTCAGCTCCATGTCATGTTGCTCGTGTGTGCAAAAAATGGTTTCAAGATCATCATATTCAACTGCTGGAATGGCCTGGAAATAGCCCAGACCTTAACCCCATCGAAAATCTATGGAGCCGGCTAAAGAAGCTTGTTAGTCGGAAGCAACCCAGCAATAAAACACAATTAACAGAAGCAATAATTCAATCTTGGTTTCATATTATAACAGCTGCAGAACTAAAGAACTTGGTTCACTCCATGGGAAAGCGTTGTAAGGCCGTAATTAAGGCTAAAGGTTACCCAACTAAGTATTAACTGGTATGGTGAACATTTTTGTATATCTCATTTTTTCTATGTATATCACCTTTCTTCTTTATGAATGCTGTTCTATTAAAATACGATTCATAAATGTTATTGCATTACAATCTTGATTAAATTACCTTTCCAATGATATATAATTTTATAGTATTGGTACAAAAAAAAGTGGTGTTATTAGCCATCAAACCTCTAAAATAATCTTTTTTCAAAGGGTTTCCACAATTTTGTCCACTATATTACTTTCAGAAGCAAACTAAAATAACACGTCATCGGCATTACTCTGGGTAAAGGCCTTCTGCTGACACGTCCGAAAGTTTTGTATTTTCTTTTATTTGCTATTTTACTAGCGTTTATCCTTTTGTATACACGTATTGCGTACCTTTATTTAACTTTGGGTTTTTGACGTACTCTATTGGCTAATATTTTAATTGTGTGGTTACGGTTTAATCGGTTATTGTTTAGTAATCAAGCTTGGATTTTTGAATGATTTTTTACCCGAATATTTCTTTTACTTTCAGGAAACTTACCCTTCACATATTAGTTTGCCCATCAACTGTATTCTTTATTACGATTTGAGAATGTTTTTTTTTTTAAATATTGGTATAATTCTCCTAACATAAAAATGTGTAATACTATTAATTGAAATTAAATAGAACAACCACATATTTGTATGCGATTAACATAACTAAATGCTCCACTAATTCCGTTACTATTACTGCCACTACATTTGACATGTGTGACAGTAATTTTATTTGGTAAAAGCTTCCAGTACTTAACGTGTGATCTGTTGTAAATTTCGTCAAAATGAGATGCAATACATTTATTCTAAACCATACATCATAAAAGACGACTGAATATTCAAATCATGAACTAATGTCTCTTTTTAATTTGAAAAACTAGTTCAATATTATAAATACGCTCTACGTCACATACCAAGCACTGAACTGCGTTTTAAAGAACCACTTACAGTTATTGTAATAAGTAGAGAATGATTTCAAAAGTGTGACTTCGCAAAATCGTCGTCTCCCTTTATTCAGAAATAGTCGCCAAGAGAAGACTTTAGAAGTTCAGTTAGTTATTCAGGTGGCTTTTGAAAATTTCCCAAAGGAGAAATTCTGTAAAAATATTTTTGTAAGTGCTGTCTTCAAAACATTTTGCTTCAACATGCCATTGAAATGAAACAATTGTCAAATGTACTGACTTCATCAAACTAAAAGTATTTTGCTCCGTAAAACCCTTTACATTGTGAAAAGGTTCATTAACTATTGTAAATTAGATCTAGATTTCTCTCGAAATACCCTCTTCTTAAATATCGTATGTTTTTGTGGACGTGACAACTTTTATATTATTATATCTGGTTATTACCTCTCTTATGTATTCGGGAACCATAGTTCTCTCATGATGAGTATTTAAAAAAATAGTTTAATTAAAAGACATAATTTTATTCATGTTCTTCCAATTTTTTTCTTTAACAAGTGCTTTTATTTTTGCTTTTGATCAGAGTTTCGTCTAGCTGACTACTTTTGGTAATTGATCGTATAACCAAGGACATTCAAGAACTTCAATTTCACCACAACGGATATAAATCCTGACTGAAATGTTGTAGAGGTTTGTGCTATTCCAAAGTTGGGGTAAGAAAAAGGTTATTGATCGAACAGTAATTTCCAAAGAAGCAGCGTTAAAATTCGTTGGTGGCCATGTTAAGTCGAGATGCATTTCCTTATAGGCCGTCAAATTAAATCGAAATAATTCCTTGAAAGTTGTGCTCCTCAAAAATTGTCTGCTCGAAGATTTAAAGCTTCGTGCCTTCAGAAAAGTAAAAAACATTGACAATGATCAAGCGAAAATCAGTCATGGACGTTTCAAATGTAAAATGCGTTTGGTTTGGATCCGTGTAAATACGAAACATTTTTTCTCGTATTAGCTGGAATATATTTGTGATTACAAAATGCGATTTTCTTCAGTAGTGACAATTTTTTAACATTCCATTAGAGAGTTCTTAATTCCTCACAAAAAAAAGTAACAAATGCTTTTTGCGGTAAATCACGAGTGGAAAACTTCTGCACAGTAACGATTATAGTTACCTAATTTGGTATCTTTACAGTTCAAGTAATATACTCTTATTACTAATCCAGGGTAAAAAGTTTTGTAATAATCGGAAACTGTTCTAAATGGCTTGCTGGGTCAAATTCATCATATGGTACCAATTTCATAAGCACAGAAGTAAATTAAGAGATTGAAGCGTAATCAGAGAAATGGCATTCGAAAAGATGCATTCTTCTATTTAATTCAGTACACTTTCATACAGCATGACCTCAGTTGTCCTCGAGTTTTGAAATATACAAAGAAAAGCAAACAAGCTTTATCCCTGGGAACCGAATTTGAGATCAAGGTGGCGTTCATGTACACTGGATAACTTACGTTAATATAAAATAATTTATTATATAATTATAGCACATGGAGTGTCATGGGAAAACCTTTAAAAAAATAAGGATTTTTAAGTAAATAATTTCAAAGTTACATTGTTATAAATATCACAATTAGTGTGGTTAGTATTGTTATAAATATCGCAGTTACTGTTATAAATATCAGCAATGAAATAGAGGTGAAATACATAGGAAAGTGTAGAGTTAAGTGATAGCAGGTACACATAAGATTAGAAAACTTTAATGAGAACAAACAAAGCAAGCCAAAAAGTTAAAAAGGAATCGAAAACCAAAATAATACATATATCACGATAGCTCGCGCGGAATCTCATTAAAAAAATATTCTTCAGCGTCTGGGCTGTCGAACATAAATGGCGCATGTAAGACGGATTGTTCCATTATAACAAAGGGTGATATCAAGCCAGTGTAATACAGATATATTTAATAATCCAACACCCCCACACTGTATACGTGTTCACCCGGAGTGTAAATCCATATCTTCAGTACTCAGTGATTCCAAACAAATCCTATGTTTGCATGAGGACAACGTCTTTGTTAGTATGTCCGCACCCATCTGGTCAGTAGAAATATAATTAAGCTTAATGTGTCCCATTTTCAGAGCTTTTCTCACGAAGTGGTAACGGACATCAATGTGTTTGGTTCTTTTGTGTTATACGGGGTTTTTGGCCAATTTTATGGCACCAATATTGTCAACAAACATATTTACACTTTCAGGAATTGAACCATATAATTCGTCAATTAGTTTTGACAGGTAAATAGCCTCTTTTGTGCCATTGGAGAGTGCCATATACTCTGCTGCGGTAGAAGACAATGCAACTGTACATTGTTTGTGACTATCCCAACTTCAGCCCATAACTTTAGGGGTAACTTTGATTGAGATAGAAGACACCTATCCATCGCTGTCAAAGAACGAAAATTTCTCTCTGCTATACCATTCTGCTCAGGGCAGTATGGGGCGGTAACATTTATCCCTATTCCATTTACCTTTAGAAAATCATCAAATTCCCTGTTGATGGATTCACCCCCGATATCACTCGTGATAACTTTGATTTTGGTGTATATCTGGTTTTCCCATAAAGATTTTCTCTCCTTAAAAGCATTCAGGGCTTCACTTTTATTCTTTAAAAACTTTACTGCACAAAATCGTGAGAAGTCATCAATAAAAATTATAAAATAAATTGATTCATCAATTGACGGCACTCTCATGGGCCCACCCATACAAATCAATATGAATTAATTCCAGTAATCCAGAAGAAGGTTCCGATTTCTTTGGAAAAGGTGCGAGCGTTAATTTACTAATAGCACATACTTCCCAGTTGAGCTCACCTGGATACTTTTCCACGTTTAGTCCCCTTATGTTTCCCTTGCTCGTTGAATCCACTATGTTTTTCACGTTGAGATAGCCCATTCTAAAATGCCATTTTTTCAGATTAGCTATTTTATTCTTAGAACTGTCCAGGGACTCACTAGCCTGCTTCGCACTATGATTAATAAATAGATTTAGTATTGCGAAGATATTACAAATTATCTTTTCTTTCGGCAATTACTTCGACCTTGGTCTTAGTATTCTATATTTCCCCGATGTTTCGTTTAAACGTGACAGTAAACCCTCTGTCACATATTTTTGCAACAGATAGCAAATTAGTTCGCAGTTCCGGCACAAGTAACGTGTCATGAACATCAACGCTTTGGGGGTTTCCATTTAATTTGTGTCAATAGTAGCTTTCACGGAACGGTTCACTGCTGTTGTTGCATTGCTAGCTAAGTTCACAGTTTTAACCTCAGTGTTGTGGATGGTCGCGGATTCATTATTACACAGATGTCGGTTACATCCACGATCATGAGTTTTTAATCTCCTTTTCAGATCTAAGGAAAACTTCATCTTTTGAAGGCAACTTACTGCTTAGGAATCCAACACTTTCTTCTTTACGTCGATCGTTTACACGTTTTCGGTTATCAAGCTGAGCAGCTCGATATCCATGCCTTTTTCATTTAAAACATTGATCCCTGAATTTTCATAATTTCCAGGGTAACCATTTGATTTTCCAGTTTCATTATTCCACAAGGGCTTACGTCGAACATGGCTGGCAGTGAACGCTCCGTGATCACGTGAACTGTTATGGCATCCACGGTCATGGCGGCGGACATCGTTGTCCTCCACAATTTTTATTCGAAACACATCCGGCTTTGGGAGTTCATCGTTCGACTCGATGGCACAGCGAAAGTTCTCAAAATGTGATGGCAGGCTGTACAATAGCATTACAGTCAGTAAATCTTCATCGATCTTTATTTCCAGTTCCAACAGTTTATCAACGATGTCGAAAAACTTCCGTAGATTTTGGCATACGTCACATCCTTTATTGTCCGCCATCTTGTGTTGAATTAGCGATTTCCACAAAGCTTTCCTGGCAGGGCCTTTCGACTGATAAATCTCTCCCAGCTTTTTCCACACGTCACTCGAGGTTTCACAGTTCTTTACTCGCTTTAATTCGAAGGGTGATATGCATGGGACGATCTCTGAATTTGCTTTATCATCTACATGGATTCATTTTTCGAACGTCTCGATAGACTTTTAATGTTTTTGTAAAACTTCAGGCTTTACTTCACTTTCCGATACAAATTTCCATAATCCATTCTTAATTAGCAAGGCCTTCATCTGGTTCCCTAGGTCTTGTAGTTATCTCTACTCAGCATTTCTATCCGTGTAGTTCCATACGTCACCATTTTGTGATCACAGTTTTCTATCCTACTAGATTCGAATTTCGCAGTTCTAGCTGGCTGTAGTCCATAACCTGTAGAGATAAGTGATAGCAAATACACATAGGATTAGAAAACTTTAATGGGAATGAACAACGCAAGCCAAAAAGTTAAAAAGGAATCGAAAACCAAAGGAATCATATATCATGATAGCTCACACAGAATCACAATAAAGAAATATTTTTCAGCGACTGAACAATCGAACATAGATGGCGCATGCAAGACGGATTGTTCTATTATAATAGAGGGTGATAAATAGGCAGTGTAATACAGATATATTTAATAATCCAACATTTGCTTACTATTTATTCTGATTATATATTATCAGAGAAAACGTATATGGATGAAAATAGGATTAATTCAAATTTTATTCTATATATGTACAGCTGTGAAAGATACAAATAATTTGTCCCTAAAACATTCTAAAAGCAAATCTTACTTATGTCCTAAGAACCGCCTTAACTCGTCCTGAAAATATCCGATTAATGACCCTAAAACGTCCTAAAAAGCGATTCAAGATTTGTCCTAAACTCTGCCGTAACACATTCTGGGAATATTCGAATAAAACGTCCCAAAAGGAAATCGTTCTTTCGTCTCAAGAACCACCGTGAAACGTCCTGAAAATATTCGAATAATGTCCAGTCCTACGTAATAGGACGCCCCACGGACGCCCGAAGGTGTATTTTGAATGTCCTGGGGACATGGGGAATGTCTGCGGGATGCCTTTTGCTATCTAAGAAGCTACACTTAGTTACACCAATAGTTTAGATTAAATTCCTATTGCGTTTTTCAAAAATCTTACCTTGATGCTACTAGAATGAGTGATAATTGGAGCGCCTATTATAATTTCGGATAAAACGTTCTTCACCAAAATACAACCGTAAAATTTTATACAGGAAGATTGATCAAGTGTTTACTTTGATATCAGCATGAATTTTGGCACAAGTTAAACAATAAAACATTAACATTAATACAGTGGCCAATAAATTGCTCTGGGGTGGGCTAAATATATATATATATATATTTTTTTTTTTTGCCTAACCGTGTTTAAACTAGAGATGTCCATATAACTTTGGAAAAGAATGTCCGCTTGAAATCCTGAATAAGCCCTATAATAAGATTTCAAAAGAATTGAAAAATTGAACCAATTTTTCTATATATAAAAAAAAGAGTAAATCAGCTCAATAGAAGTATTGTCGCCAACGTGTCTTCTCTTTGAAAGATGTAAGAATACTTTTCGCTTATTTCTGGAAACCTTCTTCAGCAGAATTGCTAAAAGCAACACCCGAACAATCACTAGTAACGAAATTACGATCGGGGAGGTAGTTCGTCAGTTGCTGATATAATGACATTAGATTTACAACGGCGATCCAACCAATTTTTCTTTATCTTTTATTTCATGTTAATAGAAATCTGGGAAAAATAGAAGTAGGACGGAGGGTTAGAAAGGATGGAGGAAACCTTCTATTTAGGCCAAAGGTTTCTCCAAAGTAGGAACTAAAGAAATGGGTGACGATCATGGAAGATGGTTTTCTTATTTTTTTTCTCATGAAAATCTTGCTTTGCTATTTGCTAGTTTAGTTTCTCCTAACTTCCTTTTATGAAATTGCTGTGCTAGGTCATAAGAAATGAAAGTTCAAAAACGTTATGGTTCCTTTTCTTTCAAATCTCACGCATCACACTCACTTTTCCTTCATTTTCTCACAATAATAATACAAAAATTAAATTTCTATTTAAATTTATCTCCTGGTCACTGCCCGACCATTCTTCAGATTTCCATTCCAAATACAGCGAATTGCAAATGGATAACATTAAGCCAAGCGCTTTAATTTTAAGTGAAAAGGTAAAACACACGGTAATTGTAGAGGAACTATTTTACATTTTTGATATTTATTTATAAGTTGCTTTATTATTTCAGCTGCTGACTTTGTATTCTTGTCATAACTTTAATGATTTTGTTGAAGTAAACAGTTATTATTCAGCTTTATATTGTATTCACGAAGCATTACTGAAATAGTTCTGTAATTTAAACTGTGTAAAAGATACACACAAGTATAACAGTACATCTACTCAGAAGTCACTTAAAACATTATCTGTAAGATGCATTGTTAAGAAAATAATTTTATTTAAAAATTACAATCATTTCATCATAAATGGCCATTTAATAATTGTTGTTTATTTATCATAAGGTTTACAGAACGGTCAAAAGTTTATACCCTACAATATATGCATTTAAAAGACCTAATAAAATATTTGTATGTAAGGAAATATAATCAGGAAAAATATGATTGCGAAGGAACTACAGGGCGAGTTTAAACCACCGCACATAGGAATAAAAAGCCTAATTAATTGTTAAATAATTTTTGGAATTGTCATCTGTTCACTGATTGGACTAATTTCACCAATAGGCGCTAACGAGTAACAACTGTGTTGTTTATTTTTCCGAGAAAACCTTTTCATTGGTTCTATACTATCAGAAAAAGGGTAAGCCCAATTTGGCGACTTTGCAAGCTATCTTCACCGTGTTACGAACAACGAAAATAAAATTTACAATATTCTTACGCGCGAGAATGATCAGTTTATTAGAATTGGCGGCCCATCGCTATTTTTTAAATCTCTCCTTAATTAATAAATATAAAAAACCTCAGTTTTTAAATATTATGCACTAGAGAACATTTAGACATCGTCCCATTTGCTTATCCTAACGGTGGGGGGGGGGGTTGCGGGGGTTTGACCCCCATCGCCTAAGTGTTAGCGTGCATTTTTTTAACATGGTTAATATTCTGGATTGTGGGTTGAAATAAACCTCACCCCCTTCCACTTTCTGGGAATGCTTATGCACCGTCCTGTAAATTTTTAATTTAGTGACCTTTTACCCTAATACAGCGTTAATAATTGTTATTATCTGATTGATGACATTACAACTAATCAATGGTTCCGAAGCTCATCAATTAATTTTATTTTTTTTGTGGGTAGAGGGTAGGCAAGCTATGCTCCAATCAGCGTCTTTCATAAAATTATTACAAAGTTGTAAAGTAAGTTCGTGAGCACTTTTTGTACAACCTAGCAGTAGTAGTATTTTTATGTTTTTGTGTTTAAAAACTGCTTGGTTGGTGGGGGGGGGATGTCTTCACTTAATGTCCGGCCCTGAATATTTGGTAGTTGTAACATAAAAACTATTTGTAATAGTACCCGGTGGGAGGGGTTGATGGGGTCATAACCCCATTGACCTTTTGTTTTCCTGTATACAATTAAATTTTGATTGTCGAAACTCTCCCCACCTCTTAGTACACCCATAACCCCTTATAAAATGTTTGCGTACGTTACCGAAACATTGTATTTTCTTTCACTTTATCCAATAGATACACTGAACATAAGACACGTTACGAGTTCCACTGGCACAAAGTCAAGATTCCTCTTTTTCTCGTACAAAAATACGTAGCCTATTAATTATTTGTGGTGGGGGCCTGGACTTCACCCTATGTTGCCCCCTCCTATACTTCGGTCTTTATAAGAAGGCTAAATTTGAATATGATATTCAACTTTTCTTGAATTTCTCAAGTCATTACAGGACTTGGGAAGTAGGGGGAAGCGTGTAGGCACCGGCCGGCCTCCCTTGGAGAGATAGAGAGGATTGCCTCATTGGAGGAATTTTTAGGAGATTGGCTCGTATTTACATTACAGACTGAGAAAATCAGGAAAACTCACAAGTAACCCCTCCCCCACTTCCTCGGAGCTCACATGCCGAATCTAACGAATTTAATTGAGCTTAATGTAGACACATTAAAATCCTTAATGTATGAAAATTAGCAGCTATGCCCTCCCACTAGAAATCGAGAAATTAAATATTAAAATGTAGTTAAAATAGCGCCAATTGAAACCCTTTTGGCAATACGTGGCGAGGTAGCTAGTTGGTCGAAAAATGTGAAAAAGCGAACGCGGGATGTATTCTAAAAGTTTAGAATACGTCCAGTAATACAGAGCTAGCGTTAACTTGTTAAATTTAAACATATTAGATTTTGAAGTAGCTGTAAAGTTATTTTTTTCTCTATTCGTTAAATTGAAGTTCTATATTATTTTTGTTTTATTTCTGAAAGTCATAGCAGAAAACAATTTACTTTAATTTTTATAATCACATTGCAAGTTGCAATTCAGTTTGTGCATAAGAGAAGCATTCATTTTATTTTGAATCACGCACATGAATGTTTTCTCAAAACAATTTCAGCCAAACTGGTTTGGTTATTTTAGAAAATTGCATTTAACTTTTTAGCGAGTTTTCTTGGCGAATGATTCAGATTAAACTTTTATCACAATTCACTTCTACCCAATTTATTATATGCGTAATCAGTTTCTAGCAAAAATATGAAATCATTCCGTTCAGTCTATTCTGTGTTGAATAGTCATAAAACCAATAATTAAACTTATTTTCTTGGAACGAAATACTGCCGTAATAAATCTTATACTAATTTGGCTTAACAAGTCAAAATATCTCGCCAAGTGGGCGTGTAATCTTAAAAAGAAGGTTGGCCTCCACTAACCCATGATTGGCTGAACAAAAAATATAGTCCGTTAAAAAAATTAAACAAAAAAAACATATAAAATTCCATTTTTCGACCCAACAATGATTTACAAATAGGCTGATAATAACATAAGGATTTCAAAAATGTATCGGATGTGCGGTGGATTAAACTCACCCTGTATACTCGCGGCAATAGTAACATGGTACACTGACAAGGCGCAGAGCAGTATAATTCCGCTAGTGCGGTATAGTTCGCCCTTCCGTTAACAAAAGATACATTTTGTACATAAAACATTAAAATAATGCTCAAATACATAAAACATAGGCATATTTGTGCAATTAAAATCTGGTATTTATTAAATTTAGAAAAAAGACTCATTATAGCAAGCGCTGACGTCATTCAAATAACTGACCACTCAGAGGACTTTGTTCGCTTGGCGGGAAATTTGTCGCGTGGAAGTTTGGCAACCGCGTTTTTCTGCATTCCAAATTAGGCGACAAATAGCCTAATAATATTGAGGGCTATCTCATTTTTCGCCAATTGGCGAACGTACAGGCGTGAATAGGTTGCCGTAGTCTTGATTGTATATCAGGTTAGCTTTACCGTGTTAGCTTTACCATGTTAGCTTTACCGTTACTACAGATGAATATTTAATTCATTAGTGCACTAGTATTACAAAAACTGAGCTCAAAATTACAAACTACTGGTATAAAATGTGAATAATTAAAAGTTTAATTACGAAAGTTCATTAATTTTACTAAAATCTGTAATATTTTTTTTTTAATTTTCACTTCAAGATTTTTAAAATTCCCATGTTAAAACTTATTTTCCGTTTCTTTTAAGAGATATTGGCAAATATTGTAATATGCCATATCATTTTTGATGTTCTCAAGTCTTCGACCGCTGAACTTACAAATTTTTCTTTAAATAACAAGGAAATAATTTGATTTGTGTGGTGCAGTTATGTAGGAAAAAACGCTATTTTCCCCTGTTACCAACGGCTGAATAGGACAATCTCGCCAAATTATAAAACCTCTCTTGTCTTACGGCAGTAGACAGCGCCAACGAAACACAAAATCAATTCCAAATTAACCCAAACGTGTTTCTAACAATTGCAATGGCAACCCGGACTAACATTAATGGCAAAACAGGCGACATGTTGTGATGAGAATAACACATTGCTATCGAAACAGTTTTAAACAGTTCTTCTCACTGCAATTGCACACACCGAACATTTGTTAAATCATTCTATTTGTGCACTGTACCGCCAATACATCCAATTATTTAAGTATGTGCATTATGTCGAATTTTAATTTAAACGAATCTTTCTTAGAATTTCATAATGCTTTCCAAGAAATTGCTTTCAAATATAAAACCAATTTCCATATAAATTTAATAAATAATTTGTTTTACAACAACTTCTTCCAAATAGAATTTTACGGCAGTGTTTCATTTATAATTGTATGTACACTTAAGTGTGCTTAACAAATCTGGAACAAACTATTTTTCTGCAATATTGTAATTAATGGAACAGTGATTAAAAAAAATTGATATTTTTATTACCTAGTTTCCAGATCGAAATTAAATTTACTTCCCCTATAAAACAAAATTTATAAGTCAGAACCACAAGCATTTTATACATTTTACTTGCAAATAAATCTCATCAATTCTAACTAAATTTCGTTTTATCTCTGAATAAATCTTTAGAGGCATTTGTTAATTAAAATCTTCAACATATATATATGATCGTTTTGAAATACTTAGATTTTTAAATCAAGTGAATCCATTTCATTTTTTAACGAAGTTTAACTATAGTTTTTAATTTTGCCCTCTAATTTCTAAGCAAAGCATTTTGATTCAAGTAGGATTAAATAGATGGAAATAAAATCAGAAGAGCCTCAACTATGGCTTACGAGTTCAATTTTAAAATCACATATGTCCTCGTTAGTAAAATTGATTCCCATTTTAAATCAGTGCAGCTATCTAGTTTTATTTAGTGGATAAACCTTTTAGCAAATGTAATAGTTTTCATCTTCCGATCGATCGGACAAATTCGAAAGCGATTTTTTAACTTATTAATCGTATCACCAATAAAATTTGTAAATGTTGACCTGGTCAACGATCAAAAGGTAATTTTCTATTTTATAAATTGCTCTGTTATAATATTTTGCAGTTTCATCACTAAATAACATATTATTTAGCTCCTTAAAACCGTGAAATTAAAACGCACGTATTTTCTTTATATAAAACACGTTTTCATTTATTTTATTTGCTACCAGGATTTAAAATTCGTGTGGGTTTTATTGTTCATCTAATGAAAATTTCTTTCTTTACAAATACCAAAGTTTATCCATCATACCTATTTAATAATTATAATAATGAACGTTATGCTATTGCGATAATATAATTGTTACCTAATTATCCGATTCAAAAATTTAATAAAATAATTTTAAACTTCTTTAATTATTTGATAATGAAAAAAATATTAACATAAAATTTGAAGTTATTTAACAATTTTGTCAATACATATTTTTACAAAATATCTTTATAAAATATCTTTAAAAAATATTTTACAAAATACCTTGTAAAATATTTTTTAAAAATATATTACAAAATATTTTACAATATATCTTTACAAAGATATATATTACAAAAAATATCCATTACAAAATAGATTTAAAAAAGAATACAATGATTAAAATTAAAATTTTTATAATCCGACAGAAAAAGGAAAGGAAATAAAAGAGTAAGAGAAGCAGAGAATTAAAATGGAAATAAGAATAATAAGAGTAACGAAAGGAGGAAGAAAGAATTACGGAGAAAAAGGAAAAGAAAAGGAAAAGGAAAGGCTTAGCGAAAAGACGATTTGGTAGAAAGAGATAGAAAAGGAGTAAAAATAAGTTAAACATCAACTGCATAATAAAAGTTTCACAACGTTCCGAAAACTACTGTTCCTCTTATCAAGCGAAGAAAATGGAGGGAACACTTCAATTCTTTTTGAATGAATCCTATCATTCCTTCAGTTTTGTATTCAGAAGTTCAACCTTATCTATAACTAAAGAGAAATCTTTGAAAGTTAAAAAGATATTAATGAAAAACTTGATAGAGAATGATTGAATACAATAAAATACAGGACTCTTTCATTATAGACTTTCAAAGGACCGGAAATGTCGCCTTATAGCAAAAAAGGATGATAATTAGAATGTAATTGTACGAAGCGTTTCGGTGATTACAAAATACCGCCGTTAATTAGAAAGCTATGTGCTTTATTGAGATATATTTCTTTATATGCTATATTTTTAATTTTCTTTATACCATTATAAAAATCATAGAATGTTCAAAAACTTAAAAAATTGAACAATTACTATGTTTATTTTTAATCGAATCTTTCTATACTTCAGGCATCAAAAGTGAAAAGTAATTTACAAGACATATTACAGATGCTAATTGGAAATTTTTGAAGGGGAAGAAAAAAATTGGAAATTTTGTCATTTTAATCAATTCACCAGTCGTTATTTCGTTTTTAGTTGTAAATTAATTTCCGCTTGTAATTGCAAATTTATACGACTTTCCCAATATTCCTAAAATATACTGTCTCATCTCCCATTCCTGTTAATATATTTAAGTAAAAGGTTTCTTCTTGTTAGTGGCCTAAGGATTTTTTCATGACAAAAGAACCTTCTTGGTTTTGCTTATTTTTGGCATTGTTTCGAGAGGAAGGGTGATGGAATAGATAAAGCAACTTATACGACGGAAAATCCATCAATTATTATTTAAAACAGTTCATTATGCTCGCAGCAAAAAATACTGAGGACAAAAAACACGTCATTAATTTTATTAAATATACATTTTATCAAAAAAATGTCTTGAAGCAAAATTTGAAATTCTAATTTTTATTTTAAAGAAATAGCTTCCTGTTTCATATCTTCAACTTTTATCCCCTCCAGATTAATAAAAAAATCCAAAATGTTCACTAACATATTCCTGTGAAATATGAATCTTTCTATTGTTCAAATTCTTTTTAAAATAACATTTGCTTTCAATTTACGAACTTTTTGATTTTCTTTGCATTTTCGAACAAAATGAGTTTTGTTTAATTTTATGATACACTTTCTGTTTTAATATTTTTGCTCCCCAATGGTTATATCTTGTTTGTTATCCGTGTTGAACTTTAAGTAGTCTACGATGCTGCTTTGTTTAAGACAGATGATCCTTCCTTAATTTATCCTAGTCTTTTTCCTAGATAATCCTCTCGGACTTTCAAACTACATTTCTCAGATTGTCCTTCTCTTTGTCTTAATAAAAGAAACATTTGAATTTTAAGGGGTCTCACGACTGTTAAGCAAGCAAAAATTGACTATTTTGAAGGGAAATTCAAACCTCTGTAGAACACTTACAACTGATCTTAGCATACAGAAATTGTACTCTAATGTTAAATGAACTTATGGCTTTATGTGTATATTATTATATGTATGATACCTGAATTAGTTATTTAAAAAAGAAGCTGTTTTTAATGTTAAGTATTTACACTTTTTTCAATTCATGTAAGTTTTGCGCGCATGATTAAAAAAACTATTTTCGCCAAAACTAATAAATTTCTATAGCAAAATAATAGTTATATACATAGATTTGTTCAAAATTTGTTGAATTCAAGTCTTCCCGCCTGATTAGTTATCTCTTCTCCAATTATTTTCAGCCAAGCAACGTCCAATTTAAGCTCTATACGCAGATTATCATATTTAAGGCGACTGATTAATTCTTCTTCGATCTTCCTAATTTTCCTAACGAGGATCTCCTTGGTAAACAAAACAGGGGTTCTGAATTCACGCACATATTGAAAATATATAAAATCAGGAAAAAAAGGCTACATCTTTCATCACAGTGGATTTTAGATTCATTGTGTGTCGTGCTTTATCGCACGAAGATTGAAAACGACACATATTCATGTGTGCGCGTTTTGTGAAATTACAAACATGAGATTATCTGAATTCCTTTGTGATTACCATCATTGAGAACGCATGAAAATGGCGTCATCATTATCTATGTTTCGTCCAATTTGGAACAAGCCAGAATATATCTAATCGTCCAACTCGCTATATGGTTCTTTTAAAATCATCTGGATCACGGGGATGTAAGTATGCAGCTTTATTTATCCTCAAAAAGAATTATTGTTACATTCACCTAGACTATTTGCCCTACGGTTTTTCCACAACAAAAACTTAGGTCGGGGGAACTGAGCGGCCCAGAAATAGGATCCTTACTATCACTGCGGTCCAAACCATTGCAGTTAGTTTTGATTGAAAAATTGTCTCACTGTAACCGCAAACTGTTATCTGAGTCACTGAAAATAATCCTCCCAAAGAGTGAGATTATTCGCCTGCCTTCCAATAACTCCACTTCCTTCTACCTCATATCGCCTGATGGCCAAACACGTGTTTTTACATGCGCTGCAACGCAAAAAGCCTGCATGTGTGTACACCTCTAACAAAAAGCGCAACTGGAAAAGCGTTTTCCTTTCGTGCTTCAAAGCGTAACAGGTCCTGCAAATATTTGAATGTTAATGAAACGAAACCGAAGTATGAAACTTTCTCACCAGCAAGTAAATTTTAAACAGTTTTCAGATATGAAATAACAATTCATTCTTGATTCGGGGTTGTTTAAACTAGGCCTCAAAAATGAAAATACTAACTAATGTTCGAGTCTGTTTATCGAAGTTTGATTTTTTTTCTTCTTGGATTTCCACTTTCAAATTGGCCCTGATATTTTTATCAAAATTGTAATGTTATCGGTTCTTCAGGAGAAAAGAAATTACGCTATTATCCGCAGCATTTATTGCTTTAAACACAACTAAAGCTCATAGTACGTGATATTGAAAAGGTGACAAATGAAATGCCTCCATTAAGAAAGTTAGAGCTTCCAAGCCTGCAGATGTAAGCTTATGCGTGACTATGGGTGTCTTTCTGCAATAAAATAAACCACATTTCCTAGCCTAGTCGTTTCGTCAATTTTTTCATGCTCTATGCATATATACATACATAAAATGAGATCTCGATACTAAGTAAGTCATCTCTGCAGACTTAAGAAAATTTATTTCATTTTTAAGCTAAGTAACCAGATATATGGTATTAAGAATTCAATTTAAGACACAGTAATTTTTATAAAGTAGTCATATGCGTAGTCAAACTTCAAAGTGTGAATTTATATCAAAGTAAACTAACCAATACTTTGCTTTCTAAAACTGTCAGTTACAAATTAATTATAGAACTAACGTTAATTATATGTGACATGTTACAAGATTAACTGGTGTTCTGTTAAATTATATTGAGGAATACATGCCACTGAGTGTCGATATATTATAGTTAACTTTACAAATTATGACTTGCAAAGAGTTCATTTTTGATTCATCATTTTATTTAAATGGTAATGAAAAAGAAAACACAGTCCCAAAATTATCTTTCTCTCAAAAAAAAAAAGCAATCGTTTGTGTTTTATGAAATAGGAAAAAAAAGCTCGTAGTTATAAAGGGATGTGCATAAACTATATGGTTTCTTCGCTACCTTTTGCTATTAATATTTTTTCACATATGTTTCCAAATATGTAATTATATTAATTATATTTGGGTACGTTAATTTTATTTAACATACAGTGGTTGACAAAACAATTGCATTATCTGTGGGAAATGCGAAAGTTTGCAAGTAATATATTTGTTTTATGTGCAGATACTATCGTGAAAGTAAAAGTAATCCTGTTGGAATAAAAAGCCATACAAATAAATTAATTTAAACACCTAATTACGACAAATAGGTTCTGAAAGTGAAAAATGCTATACTTCTTCAAAACGTAGGAAACGTGGCACAGACTCATTGAGACACATATGCAGTAGTTTATAATCAATTTTACATCAGTACAGTTAACAGTAAAGTACAACTGTTACATGACAGTTGATGTGATTACACGCAAAGAAACGCTTCAATACTTTGTAGGTGCTCCACGAGCTGCAATGACAGCTTTGAAACGGTCCGTCATTAAAGAAATCAACTATTGAACATAATATCGGTCAAATTCATACAACCAAGCGCTTATAATGCTTTTCTGAGTTTTAATCTTGGTAGATGACTTCTTTACAGCAATTTTAGAGCCCATTACATGCCAACAATTTTCAATGGGATTTAAACAGGCTAGTCCAAAACATTGATGCCAGATATTTTGAGAGACGACTGAACCTAAAGTGGGTGAAATAGAGGAAAATTACTTTACAATATGTTTTTTTAGCTTTTGGGCATCAGAACCATATATTAATAAGTTGGATTGCACTTACCAATTTTTCCATATGACAGTGTGCCGAGTCTGGATAAAAAATGCATTTTTGCAATTTTTTTTTGCAACTTTATAATGATCTTCAACAGCTGCCATTAAGCACTCCTCCAAGATATTAGTGTAAACTATTGCATTCACAATTCCTCTGATAAGTCCATGTCATCAAAACTCTGTTCTGAATATGCTTCCCCAGACCATTTGGCTCACTGAGTAATTGGCAATTGGCGATATGCAGTTTGGACGACATACTTTACTTTTTCATCTCCTAACATACCGCTACTGTCTGATCCATGCAGGTTGAATTTTGATTCATTTGAAAAGATGATAGTATCCCACTGAGCCTTTGTCCATAGAAGATGTTTTTTTGACCCAGCAAGTAACTTCTGAATCACTTTTTTGATGAGTAAAGGCCTTTTCTTAGGCCTATAGGCAAGCAGACCATATTCTGTAAGACGTCGTTGGATAGTCCGTGCACTCATATGAATACCACAAGCATACTGAAATTCAATTTCTAAATCAGCAGCACTTGTATGACGATTACGGAGACACGATCATTTCAGAAATCTAACTCTAGAAAGTGTAGTCACTCTCTCATGGCCTGAGCCGAACCTTCTCTAAACATCATCCGTTTTATGATTCAATTAAATTACCTTTCAAATTGTAGACTGATGGCATCCTATTTTTATGGGTGATAATAAGCATTGAAAGCCCTTCTTTGGCTAAAGCAATTGCCAAACTTTTTTTCCATGGTGTCAATTGAACGTATGGTGCCATGTATTCACGTCAGAAAAACAATTGTCCGTTCTCCCCTTTTGCGCTCTATTTATGGAAACCGGATGATATAATATTTCCTAACCCCTATATTATGCATTATTCACATGCGATGACCTCATACTTTGCTTTGCAGCAACTGAATTAACTTTAGGCAAACAATATGGGGTTTTAACATTACAAAAGGTTTTTTTGGGAGGCGATGCAATTTTTTTGTCCGCCACTATAGTTCATTACATTGATTATATTTAACATATTTCATTACATTAATTTAATTGTATTTAACATAATTCATTACCTTAATTGTATTTAACATAATTCATTACCTTAATTGTATTTAACATAATTCATTACCTTAACTGTATTTAACAGTTAATTGCATTAACTGCATTTAATAGAGTTCATTACATAAACTGTATTTAACATATTTTATTGCAGTAATTGTATTTAACTTATTTCGTTGCATTAATTGTATTTAACATATTTCGGTGCATTAATTGTATTTAACATAGTTCGTTACTTTACTTGTATTTCACATATTTCATTCTCCTAATATTTATATAATAAAATGAAATTTCGATTAGGTTATCAAAATGTTATCACTTTTTGAAGATCTAAATAATTTAGCAACCGCCTTGAAAATCTTTTAAATTGACGTTCAAATATAAATACATTAATTTAAACAGGTACCGTTGTATAGAAAGTAATATTTCATTTATTTGTACTTAATCTTTAAGTCAAGACTTGGTTGACGCGGAGGGTTGGCAGGAAAAAGAATGAAAATATGCTGCGAGCATATTTCTAAAATAGTTATGTATAGAATTTCACATAATTTAGATATTTTAAAAGTGATATTTGCGCATCATATTCTCCGCCACTGTCAGTTATTTAGTTCAAATAATGCAATATTCAATTAAAATAGCACATCAGCTATCCGAGAAATGAAAAAATATTTAGTAATTAAAATTTTGGGACGCGGCTTTCTTTGCGTGATTGAGTACTTCTGAAATATTTTAAGACAGGAATTTCTAAATTTCAAGAAATAAAAATCGCTCCATCATTTAATAAAATAAATTCCAATAGTTTTTTTATTTATATGCAAAATACTTCGTGAAATTAAATACCAACATGTCTGCAAAGTTTGCAATGTTCTGATGTAGATAATATTCTTTGCTAAATCGTCAACGCTACATAATTAAACGTTAAATCGGCTCGCTTACCATATCTGATCGGTTACACTAAGGCTCCCAGAAAAGTGAACTGGCTCATAGCCGCAATTTTCTTGTCATCGTATTACGTAATTCTATTCACTGCTGCGTTAAAGTTGAGTGATTTCCAAGTGTGTTATTTTTAACAAAAAGAAAAGTGAAACTGGTAGATGTTCCGCTGAGAATTGCTCTAATCATTCGAAAAATACAAATAGAATTTTTGGATTTCCATCAGATCCTGTAAGAAGAAAAAAGTGGTCTATTAATTGTCTCGGTAATGCTTGGATACTTGGCAGTTCTATACAGCTATTACAGTGTGAATTTCTTTTATTTGCATTATAATTTTACATTAAACGGTGTATTGTTAATTTACGATACGTAAATATAACTCAGGATTAAAAGTAATTCCTATAGAAATAAAATACAAAGTACCAGGGGGGGGAATTTACATACACAAGGTTAAACACGCAGGTTTCAAAAACTAAGCTAGGGTTGCAAATTGTATTTATTGGCGACATTTTAAAAGTTGCGCCAATGTTTACAATAATCGGATAACTTTGGATTGTTCATTATTTTTAGATTATTAAAATGACCTACAAGTGAAAATTTAGGACTCTTTCGAAAAAAAAAATGTTTTTTTCAGTTAACTGTCCTTTACTGTTTGGTGAAACAAAATGATATCCATTCATTTTTAAAGCTTCCAGAGCATGTAATTAGCAGGTTTCAATAGATATTGAACCCGCTATTGCTTTTGGTTTTTCTGTCTGCCTGTCTATACGCAATGAAAAGGACAAGGCAAAGGTCTTCCGTAAATGCAATAATGATGGCTATTGTTAACGTTAAAAACCTACCGAGTTACTTGAGAATTAGAGTTGCGGATTAGAGAGTGGCGATTTAAAGGGATTCGCCACTCTCTAATTCTCAAGTAACTCGGTAGGTTTTCAATGTTAACAATAACTATCATTATTGCATTTACAGAAGACCTTTACCTTACCCTTTTTATTGCGGACGGACAGACAGGAAGCAAGGCAGACACAGACAGACAGACAGAAAAACCTACAGCTATAGCGGGTTCAATATCTATTGAAACCCGCTGAAATAGATAATACAGCAAATGCTACTAGAGTAATAGAATTATCTAACAAGAATAAGGACAAAGACAAATGTAATTAGATATGAAAGCGAAGTCTAAATGCATTTTGTTTTTATAAATAAAATATTATATTCACAAATAATTTAAAAATAGTTTAAAATATAGCGTATAGATTTGGAAGATTTCGTTTCAGAAATTTCGACTATTTGAAATTGCTAAATTCAGTTCAGTTGAGGGCTTTCTTCCAAAGCTTTACATTTTTATTGGGAAAATGCCAAAATAGCGATCATTGCTCCAAAGCGGAAAACCTTTATCGCCAAGGTAAATGAAACCGGAAGTGGTAGAAAAATGGCGGCTCTTGCGCCGGCCTATAATTCTAGGAACTCCAGGTTAAACCATTGGAAGCAAAGTATTTTCTTTTTGATAAACAATCCGTTTATGTTACTAATTTTTTTGTTTGGATAATGCGACTTAGTGTCTCAGTGCTCTTATATATCGCTTTCGCGCCAACTGCATTGGGTTTGTGCCTCGGTAAGCGTGGATGTGTGTAAATATATCGTAGCTCGGAGGTTTGTTATTGGCTTCGGAGGTCATGCCATTGGTTTTATCTCAGCTGATACATAGCGCAGTCTTTAGGTATAAAAACATGCAAATTAATTTGGTAATGCAATCTACACGAATTAATTAAATTACGGATAACCTTATACGAATAAAATATTTCACAGTACTACAAAGTTATTTCAATAGGATCGATGTAAAATTTTTCCGTTTTAAAAAATAAGATTCACAGACCGTTCCCAGATAATCGAATAAAGACTGGGTCATTTTAATATGACATCCGGTACTCAAACAAAGAAAGCAATGTGCAGAGGAAATGTTTTTCTCAAACTTCCCCTCCCCCTCCTTTGATGAAGATCTTCCAATGTCTCTCTGTCATGAAGTGGAAATACAAAACTTAACTTTGGTATTATTCCATATCAATATTTTTCTGTGTTTATTATCTCTGCCATCGACACTTGTACACTAGTGTCGATGTCAGGCATAGACACTGGTGTGCTAATATGGAGGGCCGACATAGACACTAGTGTCGATGTCAGATATAGACACTGGTGTGCTAATGTGTAGGACAGACATAGACATTAGTGCCGATGGCAGACAAACACTAGCGTACCAGTGTAGATGGAAGACATAGACACTAGTGTCGATGGCAGACATCGACGCTAGTGAACTAATTTCGATGGCGAACATAGACACTACTGTACTAGGCACTTTAAGTAAAAATGTAGCTGTGTATTTGCTTCTCTAGATAAGAGAATATCCAGATCATTCGAATGATTATTGCTGTGGAACTTTCAGTATTGGTTTAAGCGGGCCGACTGTATTTCATTTTTTGCTCCATGAACTCCGTGACTGTTTCTGAGCGAAAATACGTACAGTTGCGAGATTTCAGCTCCAATTTTTTTTTGTGATGGTAAAATTTCGCACTATTTTAATTTATTATTATTAGTAGTAGCAGTAGTCATAGGCGAATTTAATAATCTGCCGCCTCTAAACTATTTTTGCCGCCCGATGCTACTTTTTTGCCATCCTTTCCGTCTCTATCAATCAATCAGTTGTAAGAATATAAAACTTGTTACATTCATTATACGCCAAACACTTCGTTTTTCAATACATCTATTATTAATATAAAACTCATAAACATGAAACAATATTAACTTATATTGAAGTATTATTCCTTTTTGGTATATAATAAATCAAATTCAATTTTATTGAAATAAATTTTAATTTTAGCAAAAAATAAAAGCCTATCGAACACTGGTATTTAAATGGAAAACATGATGTCTAGCTTTCTTCTCGGCAAAACATCTGATTATATCATCGTGTGGTATTGACCTTTGTTATATCAAGCTGAATACAAAAAAAATTTCCGCCCTAGTCTATAGCCTAGTATAGCCTATTGGGAAATAACGGCACTGGCAGTAGTAGTAGTAGTAGTAATTTTCAAATCAAAATCTCATAGTTTCAGGGGTATGTACACCGAATATGGTTCAGTTTTGCCCAATAGATTTTTCTCTATCTGCCCCTAAACAACTCACTTTGAGTTATGACCACCCTGTATGTAAGAAACTTAGGTCTTATTACTATCTACGTGAATAATTCAAAGTTCATAATTTATTCTAAAATATTTTATTCTTTCAACACCAAGAATATGGTGTTGCATCGTCAGCGCTATGGTGGCAAAATAATGCAATAAAAATTTGTTTTTCTCTACAAATATAGCTTCAATTTTGAGATTTGGGGATCGAAAAGCTTTCCATGGGATATTTGTGAACAAGTAGTTCGCATAAATTGATACTTTACTTTCCCTTTTAAATATAAATCAATTTCACTCTGACTTTGACTGGTTTCGTTTTTCTGGTTTCATTCATGAAATATTAGTTTACTTTGAAATCGAAATTAAATTCATATACAATTCAATTTTCAGAATTCTAATGTATCTATGTTAACAGTTCAATACAGGTGAAAAATAAAATATTCAATTTGGAGTGAATTACTTTAAAGGTAATTTAAGAGAATACATTCATACTGGTAAGTTGTATAACTAGATTAGTTTTTTTAGGAAATATAATCGCTCATTAATATTTTACACCTGCGTTTGAATAAGAAAACATTACGAATATAAATTAAAATGCTAACTGCTGTATGGAAATATCCTTCAAATTAATGCAAATAAGAAATAAAAGATTGAGAAAGCGCTATGAAATTGGAATCACCTTAACATTATTCGTTTTCAACATTGATTTAAATAGATTTCAAGATATTGCAATATATTTAAACTTTAAGAGTTAAAGACCTCGTTCTTCTTCTGGGAAAGTTGCCTAAATTGGAATAAGTTTATTCACATGTGCAATCTTTGATAACACGGGCGCCCCGAGGGGTGCAAGGGGGTACACTTGCACCCCCTTGGCTTATGAAAAAAGAACTGAATCTACAAGAAACTCTAGTCCAACAACATTATCCAATTAGAAATTTTCCATGATGCGCCCTCTTATATATGATTGTAGGACTCCCATGTTGGATTATACTTTTGTTTTTAATAGTTCTGTTGTTACACTAACATTTTCAGCATTAAAAGAATTTTAACTTGTGGTTAGGTTAAACATGAATACGAGCAGAAAGCTATAGCTGGTCACAAGCCCCTCCCCCGGATGGGTAACCTACTACCTAAATCGTACTTTACAATTCTATGTCTTTTGAAAATTGACATTGTTATAAATTCAGCGATGAAAAGGACATTGATTTTGATTTCTTTAAACTATGAAAAACGTTTTTGTGTTATGTCGCATTAGTAAAACTTCGATATTGGACAGGATGAAGTTTTAAGTGACGCCTTGTATTTATGATTAAATAAATATTTTGATAATAGATTAACTAAACATTTTGATAATAGATTAAATAAACATTTTGATAATAGATTAAATAAATATTTTGATAATAGATTAAATAAATATTTTGATAATAGATTAAATAAATATTTTGATAATAGATTAAATAAATGCTGCCTAAGAAGTTTTTAAAACTTTAAATAGCCATGCACTTGGTGGGGGGGGGGCTAAAGCGTTTGTCGACCACACGGAAAGTCCGTGTTTGACTCCGAATATTATAAAATGTTGGTTTTTTTTTCTACTGTCTAGTAGTTAGTAGTTTCATTATCTAGGGGACGAAAGTTCGAACTTCTCGAAAAATTGTAAGGCTCTGCAGTAGTAAAGCCCTCGCATAGCGTTCCATTAAATATTTTCCGGTATAATATTTGTATCCGGGTTTGTTTGTTTGTTTTGTGGTTTTACGGCTCAAAGACTATAGTGGTCATGCTGCACCAGACCTACTGTTTTCCGAGGAATCCGAACCTCTGACCTACAGTTTTCCGAGGAATCTGAACCTTTTAAGGCCTAGGGAACCAAACCCAGGACTACAGTGAGCAGTGGCATATTTATATTATTATTTATCTTCATTATCTCTGAGTAAGCGTTCTTTGCACCGTTGGGAGTCGAACACGGGTTAACTGCGCACCAGGCGAACGCGTTACTACACTGCGCCATCGCAGACCTATATCGGAGTTCGATTCTCAAAGATGCAAAAATAGGACGATACCGACTATCTGCTCCTGGAAGTTGGGGGTTCGGTTCCCTAGACTTTACGAGATATGACTTCTTGGGAAACTGTAGATTCCGGCTTAGCATGAACTTTATTGTCCTTACTCCGTAAGACATAAACGAGTAGAAATTTGTAAGGCCTGGTACTGTGTGACCATATTTATTTAGGTAACGCAGGTTCCAACTTCTCGGAAAATATCGTAGGGCCCTGCAATGGTAACGCGCTTGCATAGCGCGCCATTAAATATTTCCCGGTATAATATTTATATTCGGGTTCGACTCTCAACGGTACAAAAATAGAACGATAACGACTGTGTTTGCTTCCAGAAGTTGGGTGTTGGTTGCCTAGACCTTACGAGATTATACTTCCTGTAGATAATGTTGGTTGCGATCCATCATGAAATTTGTTGTCCTTGCGCCGTTAAATACGCAAACGAATGGAAAATTGTAGGGCCGGATACTGTGTGATCTATTGGGGAAGTTTCTAGGAAATTGTATGTTCCGGCCCAGCATGAAGTTTGTTGTCTTTCCGCCGTAAGACATGAATGAAGAATTGTAGGGCCTGGTACTGTGTTACCTACTGCCGAACCGAACTTCCTGGGAAACTGTAGGTTCCGACCCAGCATAAACGTTGTTGCCTTTTGCGCCGTAAGGCACAAATGAATGGAAAAGTATAGGGCCTGGTACTGTGTGACTTTCTGAGGGAACTTTCTTGGAAACTGCAGGTTCTGTCCCAGCATGAACTTTGTGTCTAACGGCGCAAGGACAACAAACAAGTGGAAAATTTTAGGGTCTGGTACTGCATGCCTTTATTTGTCCTAGCGTCATAATACATAAGCAAACACACAAATCTTAAATCATGAAACAATTGAATCACTTATTATATCATCCTTTCGATGTCGCTTATTTAGCAATCTACTGCTAAATCACAGGAACAAATTATTCTTAATGTATGTCGGGGAATTTAAATGTCTGCAACATGATGCTAGACGCCATTCCTTATTTAATACATGATGCGTATGAGGCTTTTACTAAGTGCATGTATAAATAACATGCAGTTGGTTATAAATCATGAAATTAATAGAATATGTTTTGCCTTTCCCCCTTAACCTTTGAATTTAAACATGTGAATTATTGTGGAAACGGTAGGCAAAAATTATTTTCTAATACGCAAGCAA
>QLNU02015359.1:3806345-3856045 GCA_006491805.2 Dysdera silvatica | reverse complement strand
AACACCGAAAGTATGTTCAAAACCAAGAACTTCATAAATCTGCCATAGCACAACATAGTTGGAATACCGGGCGCAAGTTTGCGTTTCCCGATGCAAAAATCATTGCTAAAGTTGTTTCGCCTTCGGATCTGGACTTTTTCGAAGCTTACCACATTTTTAACAATAGCGACTTTGTGGTTAATGACCCTTGTGTCAGTAATTTTTTTCCTAATGGGCATAAAAAGCTGTTCACCTCCATTTCTAATGTTCTCCGTAAATATAGATGGCAGCACGGGTTCATGTGCGTAAAAAAGTCTCTTCACCTCCATTCCATAGGTTCTCTATAAATAAATATGGCAACACGTATTTATACGCCAAGTGCGGTAAAGTTTACCTTCACTTTTGTAACTGGATTCGACAAAGGCAGTCATTCACTGCCGAAACGATCGTCATCCACCTAATTAAATAATTTTAACTGTGGTAGTCGTGTTTAAATAGTTTATTATTGTTTCAGCACAGTGTTTCACGTTACTAATTAACCTCATAAACGTATTTACACTTTCATTAAAATTCAGCATAAGCAATGAAAACATTATTTGCATATCCACGACATAGGAAACATATCCATTAGGGCATTTGATACTTTAAAAATACCACAGGAGTATAAAAATACGCAAGAGAGTACAGAAATACCAATTTGACCAATAAGCTAATTACTTCTTTTACGTCAAAAGAAACAACATTTACATTACTCACCGTGTTCTACGAATGTTTCCGTATCTGATTACTACTTTTTCTAGACTTTTGATAATTGCATACACAATAGAAGTCTCCAGTGTCTGACCACAATTTTTTCTGAACTCTTGATAATTGCATACACAATAGAAGGCTTCAGTGTCTGATCACTATTTTTTCTAGACTTTTGATAATTGCATGCACAATAGAAGGCCTCAGTGTCTGATCACTATTTTTTTAGTCTCTTGATAATTGCATACAAAATAGAAGGCTTCATAATGAAGAAGCTCTTAAACACGAGCATAGCTTTTTTTTCAAGAAAATGAGTAGTTCTATGTAGAAGATAAATCAGTATTTCAAAGCATATTTCATCAAAATGCTGAGTCACTTTTTGATGGGTTTAATGGTAAAAACAGACAATATCATTCATGACGACATCCCGTTTTATTAGCAGCTCCGTCCTTGTTCTTTAATAATAATAATAATAATAATAATAATAACATTTATTTACTCCCTAAAATGTTCAGTCATCATCATATACATTGACGTTTTGATTATACAAATCACAAAATATAGCAATTTAGAAATGTCAATATACTGGTAAGTATTTAACTGTTAATATAACGTAGAAGGTCGAGGAAAAATATACAAGTATAACCTGCTCCAGACCTGAAAATTATTTGGCACATTGTATATAAATGCATATTCGTGTTAAAGATTGTTAAACCAGCAAAATGTATGTTTGAGCCAAATTTGCAATATCTGCATCATTCGCTTCAGAACGATTGGATTTAATTCAAGGATGCCGATAATCCTTCCTCTCACGTTATTTTTCTTAACGTTTCTGATAAAAAGAGTGAGCTCTATGATTAAACATGGAATATTTCTATTAATGATGAAATGATTGACCCATAGTGATGTATTTACGTTAGCATCAATTTCAAAATAAATATAAAAGTACATTATAGAAAGTGAGTTCGGAACTTCCCTTACGCGTCCCGAAATGGTTATTGCTCTCCCTACGTCATAAAAAATCAACCAACCAATGTTTTTGCAGATAGAATACTGTTTTATAGATATTTGAGGCAATGAAAAAAATACGAGGAACTTGGAAATAAATTGAAAACGTTCCTTTCAGGACCAGTCCCGGATTAAGTATGTTATGAGCTTTGGTCTGACTGAAAGGATAGACTAGATCCGTAAAGGTTACTTGCTCTAAACGAAAGTTTCTCCGCAAAATACGAGGGCGAATCAGAAAGTCTTTGCCCCTATTTTTTATTAACCAAAATAAGGTAAATACAGTTAATTACAAATATACGTACTATTCTACGTACCTTACACTATTTTTCCACATAGTCCGCACACCGATTCAGACATTTGTCCTATCGCAGCACTAAATTTGAGATGCCCCTGTGGTAGAATTCGTCCGGTTGACTGTGGAACCACCGTCGGACTGCTGTCTTGGCTTCATCGTTGCACGTGAATCGCTGTCCTGCCAGGAACTTCTTCAGCGGACCGAAAACGTGGAAATCACTAGGGGCGAGGTCCGGACTGTATGCAATCAGAACCGCCGACAAGCTCCGGTCATTTCACTGGGAGAGTCTGGACCACCCACCATACAGTCCGGACCTCGCCCCTAGTGATTTCCACGTTTTCGGTCCGCTGAAGAAGTTCCTGGCAGGACAGCGATTCACGTGCAACGATGAAGCCAAGACAGCAGTCCGACGGTGGTTCCACAGTCAGCCGGACGAATTCTACCACAGGGGCATCTCAAATTTAGTGCTGCGATGGGACAAATGTCTGAACCGGTGTGGGGACTATGTGGAAAAATAGTGTAAGGTACGTAGAATAGTACGTATATTTGTAATTACCTGTATGTACCTTATTTTGGCTAATAAAAAATAGGGGCAATAACTTTCTGATTCGCCCTCGTACTTAGAGTTTTGGCGTTTCTAGTATAGTTCGAAGTTTGCTGTAAAGCACTCTAACGTTTTAAATTGTGAACAATTTAAAACGAAAAATCAAGTAGAGAACACGAACTTTTGATTGCTATACCTTTGACTGCCACAGGACTTTAAAGCCCATACATGTGGTTATATCATCTGTAGGCGTATGGACTAAAACGGATAGTAGGAGCCTGATATGCCTAAATCATGTCTTCTATAAAGTAGGAGAATTCCATATGTTATTATGAACGACAAGCCAAGTGTGGATATATAATTACAGAATAACCACAAATTATCGCAATTAAAGAATTTTATAAAAAGAATGAAGATCATTTGTTATGATTGTACTCAATTTCTACGCAGCGTGGTCTCATAAACTTCTGTATGGATGTGTAAATATAGAAATATTCAGTCGTTTTGTGCCCAAAGTTAAAATAACGCTTCATAACAAACAGTTATTTCGACACTGGTTTAAGGTTTAAAAACACGACGTTTTGGGAGCCAACTGCTCTCTTTGTCAAGTGAAGGCTGAATAATGCTTCAACCTGAATAATTCCAGGTTCCTGATGAGCTCCAAATCAAGGGTCCTTGCCTACTGGCTTATGCGTAAATCCAGCGTTGTTCAACATCTCGATTCTAAAGCTAGGTTTACATTCAGCCATTGCCAGTGCTACTCGCGCTGTTCTATTTACTGCCCAAAATATGTTGGTGGCAGCAGCAAGTGTTTACATTGCCGCTTCATACTAACTTCGCATTTGAACTCGGGCAATGGAGGACGTAGTATTAGTTGCAACTTTAGCGATCTGCAACTGACATGGCAAGAAGAATGTAAACACTCACTCGCGTTCGCGTGGCCGGTCCTTTGACTTCCGCACAAAAACAGCCAACGAAGGGAGCGGCGCAGGAGCATGGTCAGCGCAAGTGACATGTTTATATACTCGAGCTGCCCACTTTCATGCTCACTTCCCTGCTCACTGCCACGAAAGTGGGCTGAATGTAAACAAGGCATAGAATTCTTCTCAGTGTAATGTAGGAGGATATGGTTCAATATATACTTTTCCACCTTGACCATGAACAATATCGCAATACATACTGCCGTATGCAGGGGGGTATTCATGGGTATCATAACCCCCCCATTGCCATGCAAGTTTGAATATACAATATAAATATTAATATTCGGAGTAGTAGCTCTGTAACCCCTTCCCTTTATGAACTTTCTGCCTACGCTAATAAAAACAGCGTTCACTATTGGCGAAATGAAACCAAAAAAGAGCGGGTTGAAAATATTGCAAATTCTTCCGCGAAATGCAACCATAGCAACCCGTAAATGGCAACCGTAAGTTGTAATATCCGGAATCACCATTTCTTCCTTTGATATTAGAAAGATGGATCAAGATTGAGCTAGTCTCGCCACAAGTGTGTCTATTTCCGAATTCCGAGCTTCTCAAATATTTTGAAAGATTTCGATATAGTTCAAATACCGTTCTCTTACTTCAGCTCAGTTTTAAAGTTCAATAAACTTTTCGTTCTTCGAAACTCAGTGTGCTGATATAGACTGAAAGCAATTATCTGTATTGTTCTTTAAATCACACCCAGAATTTTGGCAAGTTAAATATATAACTGCATTTATAATCATTTCGTAATTAATAATTATTAATTAACGTTAATTATAATTTATGGTTTATTTTTATTCAGACATTAATTTGCCGTCTACGTATAAAATTAAAATGATCTATTTACAATTAGACATTATTTAAAGTGTAATATACATAGTACTCATAATTTGACGTGAGATGTTTAGAGCCTGATATGAACTAAATTCAGTGGGATTATTCCTGGGTCAATGGAATTTTGATTTCTAGAAGAAAAATAAAAAATAAAATAAAAAATAGTTCACAATTTTACCACTGCATGAAAAATTGGCGCTGAAATTGTGCGACTGTCCATATTTTCACTCAAAAAAGCGGCTGAAATAGTCAATAAGTGAATATAAGAAAGGCTTAAAATGTGCTTCACGTTTGCTTGATAAATTGAAGCGCTATGATAAATCAAAGCAATCCTGCTTTGATGGTAAATTCCTGTTAACGAGAAAATGGAAATACTATTATTTTTACACACTTTAGAAATTTCTGAAAATTTTTTTCTGTAAATCAAAATCCCATGGTTTCAGGAGTATGTACCCCAACTTCGGTTTAGTTTGACTTAATAGACTTTTCGCTATCGGGCTCTAAGCACGCTAAATTATAGCCAACTAGTATATTTGAAGTAAAGTAAATTACACACATTTACATTATATTAATTTCCTTTTGAATGACCTACGTTTACTTATTATATAATTTTGTGTTAATTTTATTGCTAATAAATTTTACATTAACAAATATGAATTAAAGTACTGTATGTGTGTATATATATATATTACATAAAATGGTTAAACACTTCGGTAAACTAGCAAATGAAAGGTCATTCAAGCTTCGGACGCATCAGCAGCAGTCCTTCCATTGGGTATATATTCATGCGTATTTCGATGTATCTAACTTCCGCAATATAATGATTGACTTTAGAAAGTGTTTAATTTAAGCATTACAGTGTATAGCATTTTGGAGGTTTACATTCGTCGGGAATTTTACATTAAAACACTAAATAAAAAAATTCTGTTACAAAGTGACTTGGATAACGCCATATCTGAATGTGCATGCATTTTAATACGATTAAATTCATGCATACTGGTTCTTTTCCGCCTACAAAACCTAGGAATGATGGATTAGACACAGTTCTAGCTCTATTCTTGAATTTAAAAACGCGAGTTGTAAAACCCTCTCATATCTTTACACCCCTTGGATTTACATTAAACACTTACACGATAATTTTTTGTGATAACCTTTCAGAAGCTATACTATCCCTGCGAAGTTTAATAGTAACCGGAAAACGAAAATTGAAATGGATATTGTTTCAAAGCATTAAATCTGACACCCACGCATTCAACTCAAACTAAATCTCTTCGACTCGTATCTTACAAAGCTGAATAAAATTTCCCTTTTCAGAATCTGCACAATCATTACAATAATTACGACCTGCTCTTTCAAACAGGCAAATATTATGTAAAAAACTGATGAAAGTCAAAACTGATGAAAAGTCTAAAGCTGATGAGAATATTTATGAAAGGAAAATAATTAAATGAAACGTCCTACAGTCAAATAAAATCAAATAAAGATAGTTAAATAACCATACCTATTTAAATATATGAAATTAAAATAGTGTCTGAATAATTAAAACTGTGCAAAATAATATTTTGTATTACGTAGCACACACTGTATTACCAGATACAGCTGTGACCACGTGTCCGCTGAGTGTGTATCGTTAACCCTGGGTAGATTCCCAATGATGCTACAAAAGCGCCGCCTACCGTTGAACTGCTCACTGTCCAGCGTTTGGTTCCCTAGGCCCTGAAAGTTTTTAATTAATCAAAAAACCCTAAGTCCCGATGTAGCATAACCTTTGATGTTCTTACGCCATAAAACAATTATATTTTTTACCGCGAAAGCTGAGTATATATCCGTATCAAGAATAAATAGGGTTCTTAAAAATCGCAGATTTTAGTAGAAATTAGACGATGTAAAAAATATTCAAACAAAATTTAATAAAGCTGATTTCAGAATCACTCCACTTTAAACTTTCACGAAGGAAGTTGTTGACAAACTTTTTCCCAAAAAGCTGTAATAAAGAGATTTAGCAAACTATTTACGCTTGAAAGATCAAAGGTAGTACTTGTGGAAATCAACCGTAAGTTTTTAATTTGATCAAAAAGATCGAAATATTTCGTAAGAATTCCGCGAATATGTATCGCGTTTAAATTCCACGTTTCGTTGTTGGATATTTCATATATCGACGCTGGTGCCAATTTGGAAGAGTAAAGGGCATGTTTCGAAGGTCGCTTGCTTCTGTGGTGGCCGCGACCGTTATTGAAGCAGAAGCCAGTTTATTGGAAGAAAGCCGGCTTAATAAATTGGTGTCGAAGGCTTGAAAAGGTTTAGTTGCAGTTGCAAGTCGAAAGGGCAAAGATCACTTATCCCAGTGAGAGAATCCTTCTCTGTTCGTCTCTCACCAATTAAAACTATGTAAAACAGATCTGAAGTTTAATAGAATGCGTCTGTAAAAGTACACTGGAAAAATAGTTATTTCTGTCAATGAACGGAACGAGAGACTTGTTTAAACGCAATCCTTTCTCTGCAATTTACAATTTCACAGGTAAGTGATTGCGTTATTCGCTATTGGAGTTCTGTATATTGCCCATCCATAAGCGGCATAACTATGAAACGCGGTAACTTGGCGATTTTGGCTCTTTTGGGCCCAGTGTAGTTTTATAGTCTTTCAACACTTTTGACATATAATTATATTATGTACCATATGAGTTTTTCTGAGTAGAGTAAATATTTATTTTCTGCATTTTTAGAAGCTGTAAAAATTACTTTTTATTCCACAAATTGCGGATGCTGAATCTCAAAACATCTTGGCGTGTTTTTACTTTCATTTTGGGGTTCTGCAGGCGGTGGTAATGTTTCTCTTATTGTAGCGGCTAATCTGCCTGGATTTCCACAGTAAATGAACGCGTATCAGAGATTCTGCTAAAGATCGCATCGTTTACTGTAGTCTGGGGTTTGGTTCTCAGGCTTAAGAGCCGGTGGATTCTCCGAAATCAGAACCTGGCGCAGTATGCCGATCTATCAGAAGCCTTTTGAGCCGTAAAACAAACAAATGTAAAATAAACCTTCATTTTGTTAAAACATACGCACCGATTTATTTATTTCTTTCTTTAGTTTCAGTTCTTTCTGGTACCGCGGTAATTGTATAGTTTGTTTGTGGCTCATAAGGTAGGTTTGTGTGTGATTTTACGGCTCAAGGACTGCAGTTGTCATGCTGCGCCGGGACCTACTGTTTTCCGAGGAATCCGAAACTCTTAAGGCCTACGAAACCAAACCCCGGAATACAGTGAGCAGTGCGATCTATATGAGATCTCTGAGTAAGTGTTCTTTGCACCATTGGGAGTAAAATCTGTGTTAACGACACACTATGCGAACGCGTTACCACACTGCGCAACCGCAAGGCCTTCATGAGGTAGGTGTTCATTTAGAAGAGTACTTTGTTGAGATTCCAAATTCAAATTCCAGCGTAAGGCCAAAATAAATATAAAAGTGCCTCTTAATTATTATTTTTATATAGGTTTATATATATACATAATGTTTATATTACATTTTTATATTGGTGTATTTTCCAGGGCTGCCGATAGGGTGCGCTGATCAAAATTTGCTTACTTGTTGTCTAAGAGCCAAGAATTTGTCAGGAAAACGATGACAATCAGGGCTATCACTAGGGGTTGGAGTTGAAAGTTGAAAGCAGCTGAGTTTTATCTGTCGCTTTTTACGCACTGGTTGTAAATATTTGTGTATGCTGGACGGTTTTAGAACTAGCGCTGTGAGTGGTTTGCGATCACCATTGCTATGTGATTCCGAGTCATCTAGGTGTACCCTACCCCTCCTAGAAGTTTGTAACCCTGGTTCTGAGACACCCTATATGCAATACCTTAGAGAGACAGTTGCTGTTTCATATATCGAAAGATAAAGTATGCTGCTTAGCTCACTTGATTAATTATTAAAAATTGGGAATAGAATTTCCTTTAAATAAGTTTTGGGGTTTACAGGTGTACGAATATAATCATATTATAAGAAGACTCTCAATTTCAAATTAAACTTAGCACGTATCATGATCTATACGTCTGCAAGTACCAAAAAAGCTGGAACAGTTAGTTACTTCCATACCAGAAGAATGCCGCAATTCATCCATGCATTAAATGGAATTTTCTGTATTTGAAGTACTGTAAAAGAAAGCGTACTTTTTTCAATTCGCTGTCATACAATCCGTATTAAAAATGGGAGCAAGTGTTGATCAACGCTGAAAAAATGATCGGCACTCGATCTTTAAACTGAGATTGAAATTTTGTTTTTTCACTTAAAAAAAATTGGATAGTCAACCGCGTCTACAAAACATCAGCATCCCTGCGATGATGAAATTGTAACGCGGCCGGTTCTCCCCTGTTTGACTGACAACTCTGCTAAAAAAGAAACGCTCACCGTAGCCCAGGGGTTGATTTCCTTAACCTTAAGTGGTTCAGATTCCTCAAAATCTTTCGATCCCTACGCAGCATGGCACTTGTCATTGCGCCATAAATGTTGAACAAAATATCAGGAAAGATATCCAAGGCGCAACGCAAAAGCCACTGATGAAACACTAAGTCAATGCTTCTCAACTTTCTTGAAACAGTGGGCCGGTATCTTATTATATTTTCATAAGGCGAGAGCCGATTCCTACAAATTTACTTGTAAATATGTTAATAATTTCTTTAAAGTTCATACGTTGCACTAATGTATCAAATGTGGTATATTATAAAAAGTGTAGTGTAAAGATTATATTAAAAAGAATATACCGGCTGATCATTTAAATACTCCCCGATTTAATAACTTTGGTTCTGGGTTAGGTACGATTTTAAGCAAAGCACACCAATTTTTATTTACAGGGGTGAGCCCAAAATTAGTCTCAAAAAAAAATTTTTTTTGTTCAACACCCCCTATCTCCAGGCCCCCAACTTTGAATTTTCAAATAGCAACCCTTATCTCGCGACATATCATTTTAAACAGCGTAAAAAATATAATATTTTTGCGTAAGCAAAAATGAAATTTCTTCTTCTGTTTGTGAGAAAGAGATAAAAATGTAATCGTTATTCTGACTCTTTCAAGCAATATGAGAGAGAGCGAGCTCTTTGAATTGAATGAACTGATTTGCACGCCATCTGCGCAGAAAATCAGGTTTCTGTTGCGTGCTGATCAAGCGCAGTGATACTAGTAAGAGACAGCCGCAAGTGCTGAAGTCAGCGTTCGTTATTTCTACCGGGATACCAGCGCGAATAAGGCAAAATTACGATTTTATCTTTAGCTCTTTCTCCCGAATTCATGAAATGATTAAAATTACAAATGATTTTAAAATGAAATTAAAAATGATTAAAATTACATATCACCAGATATGGGCTTCCATTTGAAAATTCGAAGTTGGTGGACCTGGGGTCAGGGAGTTAAACAAAAAAAATGTTGATACTAAATTTCGGCTTCCTCTGTAAATAGAAATTGATCAGTTTGTGCTCAAAATCTTACCTACCTTAAAACTGAAGTTATTAAGGTGGAGCATTTCTAAATGCTAAATAAATAGGTTACAAATACAAAATTACATTTGGTTAGTTATCAATGACATTTACGTAATAAAATCTTATAGCATACTGCATTCTCGGGCTGCTAATGTTAAATTTATGCTGATTTTCATTCGCATGTTATAAGTATTTTATAGCTCACAATTCCCGATCATTCGTAAATACATCCATGTTTAAAGATATGTGAATTGGTTACTAATATTTGCCACACAACTGTTTAATTTATATGTAAAAACAACGGTATCAGCGTAAGTAAAGTCTTTACTTATAAATCTAACCTGCGTAATGCTATCTTACACAACTATTACACAACTATTAATTAAGCGTTCTATGATTGAGCTCTTGACACAATACTGAATATAACTCTTCTCAGAATATTTCCACTATAAAATATTTATTCGTGTAAAATACTTTGAAAATTAAAATGATGATAAGTTCTAGGACAACCACTCGTGTTCCGGCATAAGTGATGCCAGGACATGGCGGTTAAGAAACTCTTCTCTAAGGGATCGTCCACAAGATTGTCTGCCAGGTATCCCTATAGTGGTAAGGTGTTCACTAAGCATGTAGTTAGCCCTAGTTCGACTCCCAACTCTGAAAAATAGAACGTTCACAGTAGCACGGAAGTTAATTCCCGAGGCCTTAAAAGTTGGAATTCCTCGGGAAATTGAAGGTTCTTATGCAATATGGTCTTTGCCATCCTCGCGCCGTAGAACTCAAACAAGTCGTCTGGCACGCATTGTAACATCCAACTGACTAGCTATAGCGTTGCAAATAACAGTAAAGTTTAATGTTGGAGTCAATATAAATCACAGCGTTTGACCAGTGCAATGGTTCCTTTCTTTAATGGGGTACAAGAATTGTTATTTTTAGTATATCTAGCAGATGTATTTAGCATGAGGATGTCCGTGGGATATTATTTAGCGCAAAAGCAAATGTTTCTATGGGAAGTTGCCACCAGGTACCGTACGTGACGCTGTCCCATATCGCATAATTCGAATAAGATTGGAATTCATAAATATAGTATTATGTGTGTCTGATGATACGCTTTGACTATATGCGTGCGAAAATATTCGCATTGTGCAGTTCAGCAGTGGTCTAATAAGTTTGGAACGCTATACCTATCTTTTATTGTCTTTTCGCTTAAAGATTTATAATCTCTGACTGGACGCCATTCTTCGCTCCTGTTCTTGGGTACCATGCGCAAGGCCAAAGAATAATTGCTACTTGATTTAGGCATGTGCCCAAGACATGTACCCATTTGGTGAAATTCTTGTTTAGCAATTTTTGGTCGATCTGATGTCTTTGGGATTTAGCACGTACAGATGCACCTTGTGTTTCAATATGATGAACTACCGAACGTTTTATGGGTTGATTGGGTTGAAGAGGTGTATAGATCATTGGAAATTTTTTTATTAGATCGTGATATTTACTATCGCCATTTACAAGCTTTATAGAATGTAATTTAGCGTGCTGAAATTCACACTGACAATGAGTCTAGAGTTTTGTTGACATGTCATGCAAACATCGTCTTTGTAAATCAGGTCATAGATCAAAATGGTATAGAAAATCGGCACCAATTATAAGTGTTGATTCGTTACCAACTGAACAAGACCAGGTGACTTTTCTGAGAAGCTAAATGTCCAAAGATAACATTTAGTTTCCGTAGATGTTGATTGAAGAAGTATTTGCTGCCGATAATATCATAGTTGGTTATTTACGTTTATGTAAAGCTGTGGCAGGAAGAATAGAAACATCTGAACCAGTATCCATTAGAAATAAAACTTTTGATTTTCTGTCCGTTATGAAGAGGCGACGATATTTGATAAGAAAGACACGTAGCATTTACTGCTTGTTCTGTACGTTTTTTGTAAACTTGCAGGGTGAGGTGCATTTATTTGCTTTGACGCCAAACTTGTTGTGGTACCAACATATTTCCTTAGAATAGCTTAAATTTCTAGAATTTCTATTTCCATAAGGAGATCGTCCTCTTAAGGGGCTTCGGGTGCGTATTAGCTTTTTTATTTGTTGTCATAGCTGTTCAACTTCTTCCAACAATCGTCGTTTGTTTGTGATTGGCGGTGGAATCGTAGCCGAATGTGTTTGCGTAGGAATAACCTCGTGTATGCGGTCCGCTATTTGCGCTGCGTTCTCAAGAGTCAATGGGGTTACTGCGGTCAAAATGAATTGTGTTGAGGAAGGTAATTGTTGCAAAAACAGTTCCATCAACAATTCCTCATCAACATTTGGGCTATCTGCACGGCGTCGAAGTTTTCGCAGTAATTTGAATTGACGTCTGTCTCCAATTGGTTTGTAAGTAAGCAATTTGAGAAGGCGTGTCGAAGATAATAATAAATTCTTTTATTTTGGTCAAAATTATACATGAAACATATACAGCTAATTAATATGATATTATGACAATTTTCCCAGGGCGGCAATGGTTAAAGAGTTTTATATCTGACGAAGCCCACGCTGCCCAGGTTCTCCACCAGCGATTCAAAACAGAATAATAATCCATGTGCAATTATAAGAAAAATAAAAAAAAAAGGAAAAATAAGTAAACAAATAAATAAGATATAATAAAAATACAAACTCATAAATTATTTAGCAAATCAAGCAATCGTATTTTAAATGAAAGAAGTGAGCTGAGTTGTCTCAGCTCATTCGGACGAGAGTTCCACACCCACGAGGGCTCAGAGATCCGATGCATGATAAGCCAAAATTTGTTCGCACGAAGTTTGGTCTAAAAGTAGTATCCATTCGGGTATCACATGCGTGCCCCGGCAGACATGGTAGAGAGATATCTATGTTGTTTTCAAACTTAATAAATCCAAACATAAAAATTGCAATTTTATGTGTAAGAAGATTATCTATTGTTAAAATATTATATTGCCGAGCCATGTCTAATGAAGTTCAACGATTCTAGTATCAAGTAATCTAAGAAATTTATTTTGAAGTACAGAAATATGGCGCAGATTAGATTAGAACGGATTGATGATTCTCTCAATCATTTGATTAATTCGGATTTTAGAGCATCATGAGATCGTCTTCATTTGGATTGATTATGACGTCGCTTACAACTGTGGCAGTTTCTAGCGGCATTGAAGTAACAACGTAGTTGTATTTTGTTTTACTTTCCGTAATTGCTTTTGGCGATCCCAGCAAAAATGTGTTTTCGCACATTGAAAACCATAGTGCTGGATCACCGACATTGAAAGGAGGTGTTCTGACGACATTTATTTCAATCATATTTAAAATATTTTAAAAAAGACAGAATGTTAGAACTTAAACAATTATCAGGGACAGTGATTCTAGTTTGTATTTGGCAAGTGATTAGCATGTCGTTGATATTTACATACAAAGGCCACTTAGCTTACAACCACTTAAAAAACCACTTATCTTACAATGTCGTATCAGAGATGTGGTGGCGCGGCCGTGCCAAATGTAAATAAAACGTCTCAGAGACGTTATATATATATATATATATATATGGCTCTCCATGAACAAGTTCGAGTCCCAACAGACGCATGAAAATCTTTCTTTACGAGTAATCATCTATTGTTGCCACATCAGCAGCTGATATAAAAAATGTCACTTTAATAATATTAAAATTTAGTTCATATCGGACATTCTTGCTTCTTTAACTTGTCGCTTTGGCAACGGTAGTCACAGTACTGCCACACCAATAGCGAACTTGTCCATGCAAAGTTATATATATATACTCGTAAGGGAGAGAGTGGTTGCGCCTGTAGCTTAGTAGGTAGAGCACCTGACCGGCAATCAGGAGGTCGTGGGTTCGGGTCCCACCAGGCGCCGGAAAATCATTCTTTTCTTTACGAGTAATTTAACATCAAATTAAGAGTTGCCATTATTTCAGCATGAGATAATATTTTTCCGGAAGACTATTTTTCCCAGACAGGGGCGGACTGCGCCGGTGCGCCCTCATGGGCGATAGGACTCGCGCCCTCCGAAAATCCAAGGTGTGCGGTCTTTGAGAGGACCCAGTCCGCCCCTGTATCCAGAACTTGAATTCATACCCAGAAGAATATCAGCTGCAATCAATAATTACGGAAAACAAATTAGGTATCAGTATGGTGTCTTTAATATTTTGGCTAATGAGTACTACGTAATAAATAATAGGTGGTAGGGTTGGCGACTTATAATAAATACCATCATAGTAAATAACAGAAGCGAAAATTATGTTGTACCAGGTATTTCAAATTTATTTATTTGTGCAAATCCGGGAGAATAAATTTTATTAACTTCCAAAATCGAAAATCTACTTTCACAAACTAGAAAATTTATAGCCACACGGCAATCAGGAGCAAATGCCATGGAATTTTCTTTGCTCAGATAAAATATTTGAACGGTAAATATGAACAACGAATTTTTGTATTTTATGCGATATATGGCATTGATTTCGCATTCGATGCAAACAGGAAACTTTCAGTAAAATATATAACGCCTTCGTGCTGAGCAGCTGTCGAAGATGTTTCTTCAAACCAACAATTTTTTTCGTAAAATTTTTTCATCAAAGGTATTAAAGAAACGTCCTCATATTACTTTCGGATGGTTTCCTTAAAGTTTTAGTTTAGCAAACGAGATCCAATCCAGCTTACCCTTGACGCCCCACCTCCAAAAAAATGGAATAGCCTGAAGTTTTGAATCCTTAAATATTTTACACCACTTTTTCCCATTTTTTTCTTAGGACCTAAATATATATATTAGAATATTATTATTGGACGAGTTAGAAAGTAAAGTTGATTTTTTATTTTTTAAATGACATATGTTGTTACTGCTGCTAAAAGCATTTTATTGCAAAGTTGGAAAGTAACTTTTTCTTTAATAGTTTTCATGGTTTTTGGATTTAAATATACAAAGAATTCCATAGCAAGGAAATGTAAATTTCAAGTTATTGCTATCACAGATACAATACGGTATCTCGGGGTTACTTAAGCCGTTGGGGTAACTTAAGACATTATAATGAGTAAATTTCGGACTCCGATTCTGGCAACACTGTTTTGAGTTTGATTGTTAACTTTCATGCCATCAATTCCATATTTTGACGAAGCTTTGGGCCACATATTTTAATAGTGCGTGTATTTTAAAATTAAATTTTTATATTTTATATTTAATTAAATTATTTATATTTAGGATAATTTCGGCATAAAATTATACAGTCCATAACTTTCATCGCCAAAATCACATTTTTAAGTTAAATTCACTAAAATCATTTTTAAACATAACCTCAAACAATACTCTTACGGTTGTTATACTTCCTAGATTATATTTCCATTTTGTTTTGTTTTTTTCAATATTTTTAAATTCATTGTTGTTTCCTGTACGGGGTAACAAAGGCCACCGAACAGGAGTGGCTTTTGCCGTCTTCATCCTGGATAAGGACGTCATCTTTTTCTCTCCTAAACAAAAACAGATTTAATTTAAGCTTGTTTCTACGTGGGTGTCGAAAATTATTGAGTAAAAATAAATCCCCCCCACGAAAACTCACAAAAACTCGCCCCGGAGGCTTTTTGTGTTGACAATTATTTGGCAATTGTGTAATCCCTGAGAAGGGTAATAATATCTTACACCCTTATATACTGAGAAAGAGTTATCCTGTCCTCTTTCATCTAGCAGTAAAGACACTCAGAATAGCTCAACGGAGGGACCCTGGTTCGAATCCAGGATGAGGACGGCGTCTCCTTTTCTCCAAAATCAAAAAAGCTCTATCTTGAGCTATTTATACATAGGTGTTGAAAATTATTATATAAAGCCATTATGCTGGGTAAATTTCGAACACCGATTTTGGTAACACATGTTAAATTAAACATCTTGAACTTTTTTAGTGTAAATTAAACATCCGAAACACTAAAATGTAAAAAAATTTACTTTTTACTTTCATTTTTACTAATAAATATCTTGAGCCGTGCATGTACATTTATTTTAGCCCTTTATATGGATTTTGATACCCCATCATCAACTAACCTAAGTCAAACATTGAATTCTTCTGCTGGCTTTAGTTACCCAATATTGGGACAACTTAAACATCATGTTTTTTTGGTTTTTTTTAATGTAGATGTTTTAGAAAACTTTCATACATGTAAATATAGAGTGTAACTTTAGACACAAGTTTTACAACAATTAATTAATCTCTAAAGTAAATGCTCCTGAATTCGCAGATGTTTTAAATTGAAAAGCGGTTTAAGTAACCCCGAGATACGGTATACAAGTACGGTATATGGTATATTTATACCAATAAATTGAATGTGATTTGAAACATTGAAAACTGAGTACATTCAGTATTTTATAAGAAACTTGAAATAGTGTTTTGGTCTAAACTTTTTAAATATTAATTTTGATTAGTTGCCTTATAAAAAATATATTCCAAACATCATTAATAAATGAACAGTTCCTCCGTGGTATATTTTTATTTAAATTTATTAAGGTACAAATGTAATAAACAATTACATAAATCCTTATTTGATTCGATATTTCTAAAATTTCATTCAGTATTCTTCCTATTTTGTATTTATATTTTATTGTATTCAAGCTTATTGACCGGATACGTCTCCCGTGGCTTCTCTACATGTTATTTATTTTCAAACTAACCAGAAAATTACAGTAGTGTGCATAAATCATAATTTTTCAAGCTTTTTTCAGAAATATTTTCTGTAAATTTACACGTACAATTTACCTATATATATATATGCAGTCGAGTCTCTATTTAACGAAGTGCCATCGTTCCTCTGAAAAACTTCGTTATAAGGAAAATTCGTTAAATAGAAATTAACATAAATTGTAAAACTTAATTTCGATAAAATGAAAAAGGTTAAATTTGGACAGTAAAAACTAAGTTCAGTAGACTCTTCTTTTCTTACGAATTTAAATATTTTTTGTATACAAGTACGTAAATATTAATAACAAAAAGAAAAGACCAGGCTTACCTTGCACCTGTATAATCCTCATACTACATATTTGAAACAGAGAAATAATCCTTAGTTCTGCTTTGTACTTTTAATCTTCTTTTTTAAACTGAAAAAAAAAAGATCTTCCTGCTCTAAAGCGGTTTTTTTTTCATATAAGCTGTCGCTAAAGTATTATTAAAATTGTTATATTTCTAATATTTTGAAAACTTTATTTGTGTAAATTCTAAAGCTCATAATTTTAAATTACTTACACACTGAAGTCAAGAACAATCATTGTTATATTTGAAAATATACAATTTTTATAAAATATTTTGAAGAACTGTCATGTACAATAATTAATTATATTAATATGTTTTCTAACAAGAGTTGAAAACGAGCATTCTAAACATGTTTTTCATTGCATTTCGAATGTTTGAAAAATGATAGATCCCAAGAAATTGAGTGAAATATGATAAACAGCTCGCGGGGGCTCATCTAATCGGACATTTTCAAAGCAGACGGCGTTGTGTGTATTTATTTTTAAACTGAAAAGTTTCGTTCAAAAATTAAAAATAAATTCAGTTCCAAAATACTTAGGCAAGAGAAATATAAATGTAAATTTACCCGAGCCCCCATATGTTACATGGAAGTTTGCGGGAAGCTGTGATTGAATTTTAAATTTTGAACGTCATGGAACTAGAGTGCTTAAAACTTTAATCTTAATATAAATATAACGGTGAAGAAGGCAACAATAATTCATATTTCTTCAATATTGGTGGCAGGATAGCATTCACATAGAGGACTCCTTATATTAAGCTTCCGTATACTCGCGGTAAAGCTAACCTGGTACACTGACAAGGCGCAGAGCAGTATGATAACATCAGTAGGGTATAGTCCGTCCTCTATTACGTTAACAGAGTTAATAGTAGATACACAGGACATTAAAATAATACTCGAATACATAAAACATAGGCATATTTGTGTAATTAAAATCTGGTATTCATTAAATTTAGGAAAAAGACTCATTATAGCCAGAGATGACGTCATTTAAGTAACTGACCACTCAGAGGACTTCGTTTGGTTGGCACGAAATTTGGCGCCTGGAATTTTGGCAACCGCGTTTTTCTGCATTCCAAATTAGGCGATAAATAGCCTAATAATGTTGAGGGTTACCTCATTTTTCGCCAATTTGTGAACGAATACTTGTTGCACGGACGCAAGTACGTCCCCGTAGCCTCAATATTGTACCAGGTAAGCTTTGCTGAGGGTATAACAACCGACTGTCCAAGTCAATCATCATAAAACCATTTAATTATAACACGTGACAAAAGAAGGAAGCGATCAAAAATAATTTAGACCGTGATACGTTTCCATCATTACTGCCTTCATATCAGAAGACAGTTCACTAGCGGACGCACGTGGTGAGATTTTAGGGTGGTAAGATGAAGCCAATTCACCAAAACCCAAAGTTACCGTAAATTTCTTTCTTATTTACTGAATGAGGTAAAAACCAGTTTCTTGATACTTACTTACAGGGAAAAATTATAGTAATAACTTTTATTATAGTATTAAATATAATTTATTATATTGATTATTAAATTTATTATATTGATTATAATATTTATTATATTTGATTATTAATATTTATTATATTGATTATTAATATTTATTATATTGATTATTAATATTTATTATATTGATTATTAATATTTATTATATTGATTATTAATATTTATATTATAAAAGATACGTCGACGACACGTTTGTTATACTTAAAACTAATACACTCCAAAGCTTCTTCCATTACCTTAATAACTTAAACTCACATATAAAATTCACATACGAAACAGAACAGAACAATAAACTCCCTTTCCTAGACGTTCTTGTACACAGATCTCACGATAACTCAATCTTCACCTCAGTTTACCGTAAACCCACACATACAGACAGATATCTCGATTTTAAATCGCATCATCCAACATGCCACAAAGCTTCCGTTGTTAAAACATTAAGTCTTAGAGCGAATTCTCACTGCAGTAATGAAACACTTTCAAACACAGAAACAAAACACATACACACGGCACTTAAAAATAATGGATACCCTAAACGATTCATTCTCAGAAACTGTAGACCCAATAGTACATCTTTAAACAATACATCTCACACCCGCATATCTATTCCATATATTCACGGCATTTCCGAAACAATCTCTCGCATCCTTAAAGAGGCAAATATCAAAACATTCTATTCCCCTGTCACAACACTTCGCAAACAACTTACAAAAGTTAAAGACCCAGTTCCACCAGAAGATCTCACAGGCGCCATATACCAAATACCATGCAAAGACTGCAACAAACATTACATAGGACAAACAAAAAGAATGATCAAAACAAGAAAAAAAGAACACAAACAAGCACTCGCGAAAGGAGACATAGCCTCACGTCTGGCAGAACACGCTTTACAACACGGACACGAACCCGACTGGGACTCAACAAAAATACTACACCGTCACATCACAAACAAGAATAGTAGACTCTTCTTAGAATCTTGGGAAACTTACAAACTACACGGGAAAGCCATTAATACATCACAACCACTTCCAGAAACTTATAAACAACTCTTACTCTGAAATGTATGAGACATCCCCAAATTAGGTAACCCGCAGTGTGGGTTTCTCATTGGTCCCTATTGGGGTTCTTCCATGATTCTATTGGAGGCCTCCCATTGGTTCTCATTGGGTTTTCCCATTCTGCGGGACTACTCGTTTGGGACATTCACTTTGGCCGCCGGGCGGCGGTGGATCGATGTCTGCTTCTGCTATTCTGGGACCGGACTCCGCCCTCCCTCGTAATTCGGACTTCGTCGCTGGGGCCGTGCTTGGCCTTCTGTCCATGACGGGCGTTCGTCATTGTCTTCGTCCGCTGCGATCGCTTGGGGGCCAGCTTTCGCAAACGGTGGATGATACTTTGGCATGTAATGCCTGTCCGGACTATGCTGGTCTCGTGCGCCCTGGTTGCGGGGAATGATTTTCGCCTGTTCGCTGCCGCTCGCGGCACCACACCCACTCAACGGTGTCCGGTGGTTTCCCGTAGGAATACCGGCCGGCCCGGGGTGTTCTTCCGCGCCATCCATCTATTTCGGCCGCTCTTCGGGGCGGACTGATCGTGGATGGCCTCCGGTCGACGTTGAATGACGACAATCATGTGAGCTGTGCGTCTCTGTACGCCTGTTTCGATCGACAATCCCCTGCAATGCCCCCCCCCCCCCAGTGGCCCTTCTCGGTCCACTGGTCGTCATTTTATGTGACAAAAGCCAGTCTGGGAATACAGCGCTGCCCCATTCGGCGGCCACCTTTCCCATTACACTTCTTGCGAAAGAACGACGAACGACGACGGGACTACTCTGATGAAGGGTTTTCCAGAAATTTCAAGTATAAAAAAGAGACAGAAACATAACATCGTCATTACTCCTGATGAAGGACTGCTGCTGATGCGTCCGAAAGCTTGAGTGATCTTTTTCATTGCTATTTTACCAGTGTTTAACCTTTTTATGTAATTTCCTCCCTGGTACCCTGTATTTTCTTCTATAATTTATTAATTTATTATACGTACGTATGTATTGTGTGTGTAGGGGAAAGGGAAGGTTTTTTAATTATTATAGTATCAAGTATAATTATATTAATACAAATAATATTAATTATACTATAAATATATTAATATTATTTTATTAGAGTATTAAGGAAGGATACTTAGTCCTCAGTAATACCAAACTTATTACTAGTTTCTTGACTTATTCAAGATAATTTTAACTTGAGTATAGGCCGTAAATTGACTGGTGTTTTGGCGAATTAGACTTCACGTGAACACCCTAAAATCTCGCCACGAGTCGCCATTGCAGTCCACAAATATAAATCAATACAATCGGATATTGCGCACCCGCTTTTTTAAGTTTTCGTAAATGGCATGAATGAAACCCCGCTGTACTCCGAGAATTGGTTGCCTAGACCCTCAGAGGTTCGGGTTCCTTTGAAAACTGCAGGTTCCAGCGCAGAATGACCTTTGCTGCCCTTGCGTCTTAAAAGCCCTCACAAAAAAAAATAATTCAACCAAATATTCTACACCGGTATGTGCTTTTATCCTTAGTGAACCTTTCAGTGATGCAGTGTTAAATAGCAGGTTCAATATCAGGTTCAACAGCAGATTAAGTAGCAGAAACGCGTTTACCTAGCGGTAAATAACATATTAACAAAGAAAATACAGATTGCAATAACAGCTTGAAACACCTGTCCTTAACCTGTGTACAAATTCAACGAAAATTAATGGTGAAATTCGATTTTCACCTGAACACATCGTGTTGTGCAAAGAAATTTAGCCTTGTATTATTCAGAAAGGACATATAGAAATCGACGTTATAAGCGTTATTATATAACGCTTATAACGTTCATTTCTACTTATAAATCCTGTATTATATTACGTGCAAGCGACTGCATTGACACGTTGATTAAACCTGTAGTGGTAATGCGTTCGTTAAACCAGTGGTTAATCCGGTTCCGATAACTAACGGTGCTAGTAACAAATGGGACGCTTATCAGCAAACTGTAGGCCGAGAGTTAATACCCTACGCCTTAAACGGTATGGGTCTTTCCAAATGCAAGCGTTGGAGACTTTTGCAAAAGTTTGTAAACGTCGGTACTAAGTCTAGCATAAAATCAGTGTTAAATTCCAGAGGGTTTAAGCCGGGGGAGGAAAACGAAATTTTCGGGGGGGGATAAAATTTCGACAAATATATATATAAAATATGTGTGTGTGTGTGAGTGAAAGTGTGCCTCAATTGTTTTGGAGGTAGGGTGTAATATATGTGGGGTAAAACAATTTGCATTTTTTATCTGAATAAAAAACAATTTCAGATTAATATTTTGACAATTAATTTCAAAGAATCTCATCAATAATTATTTTATTGATGAATAAATGATGAATTAAAACTCACCAAAGAAGATAGGCGCGTTTTACAATAGCTTTATTCTGCTCTACTTTTCCTTTTCGTATGTATTTATTACCTCATTTGTAAACTCTTCTGACAACTCATTTGGATCTTCTAAGCTAATCTTCACACATTCAAGCTTGCAAAGTTTCTTCTCCCATTCAATTTCTCAATTTCTTCATCAATCAATTCGTTGTGCTGAAGGAATGTATGTAAGACAGCTACAATGCTAGAGACTTCTTAAACACATTAACGAAAAATGAACTATTTACTTAAGAGTGGTTGTTTTAGTTACGTTGGCTGTAAAAAAATGCGTTTTAATTTGTTCACGTGGCACAAAAACAGAAGTTTCAAGTGAAATTTATGAGGTTTGAAAAATGAATTTGAAACATTTTTAGAAAGGCCCATTTTCTTAGATATATGTCTGTCCTTCTGCTTAAAATTCGAGTTAAATATTCTCATAATGTATTAAAAATGCTTTATTTTATAACATTTAAAAAGGAGAGCGATTTGTTTCTTTTAGTTTTTATGGGAGACTTGGTATTTAATTTGTGAATTCCATTTTATATTTAAAAATGGATTTAAAAATGAAATATTCTTATGAAAAATTTGAAAATATATACATCGCGTTCAGAACTATACGATCTGATGGATGCAGTTTACGATTTTGAAAACGGATGAAGTTAAAAAAAAAAAAGGGTAGCTTGATCGGGGACTTGTACCCTGGACCTGTTGCTTCGAACGGGTTTCGAAGTCGCTATAATGCTAGAGATTTCTTAAAAAGATTAAAGAGATATGAACTGTTGGATTAAAATAGGTTGCTATGGGTGTATTGGCTGTAGAAAAATGTATTTAAATTTATTCAAGTGACAAAAAGAGCAGAGGTTAGTAAGAAATGTAAGAAATAACAGCAACCGTGGATTTTTCTTGAATCTTGGGATATTTCTCGGTTACAAAACCTAGCCATTAGTATCTAAAAACTAATACTAGACTCATGCAAAACTTGCGTCAAAAATAGCGACTACCGGGAAAGAAGTTTAAAGGAAAAACTAGTGTGAGAGTAAATTTCTAAATTCCACATATTGTATTGCTCTGAAAAAATAAATGCAGAATTGGATATTTAATCACTGAACATTCTTACTCCTCTCTTGATCAATACTTAGCTTGATAAAGGGTGAAATAATTCTCGAAATGTTGCGAATTTTTTTGTTATGCTATCGGCAAGTTTTTCCTTATTCTTACTCTTTTCCTATTTATATTTACATTCTGTTTTATTTTAAGCATCCTTTCTATTTTTTTAACCTTTTCACTCTGTGTTCTATATTTTCTTCTCCCTTCTTTAAATATTTTGTTTGGTGCAGAATCCCCATTGCTATCTTCTTCCATAAAACTCTAACTGAACGACCTCATATTAGCCTTGCAGTTGTTATATTTTCGTTCTCCTATTTATATATTTCTCTTTTCCTTTTCTATACTCTTGCGTTTGGATTTGCAACCCGATCAGTGAATCGCGTTTGCTAGTTAAAATACCCAAAATATATTAAGACTGTTTCTGTAACCGCATTTTTGAAACAAGCTTTTTGAGTATTTAAATGATTTTTAAATACTTCTCGAGACCAACAAAGTGAAGAGCCCGGACTTTAAATTTTCTTTATTTTTAAGATGAAAATTAATCTCCATAACTCCTTTCATTGATTGCCGAAATACGGCGCATAAGAAGAGCCTGATTTACGCAAGGTCATAAGAGGCAATTGTCCTGAGCTCCCGATTTTAGGGACCCCCAAAATTTATAACATCTGTCCATAAACTTTTTTTCAAATGATTTTTGTGTCATTTTTTTTCAAATCCAAATAATTAACTTAATGACTTCTCAAAAAAATTAAATCGCTCTTTACTAATTTGGTCCAAATCCTCTTGTCGCACTTGTCTGTAACGAGTCCACGAACACGAATCAGATTTTCTAATTGTGTTAGTTAATATTGAGAACACTGGTCGTTTGTTGACATCTGCGATTTTGGCGTGTTTTTGATGGAACCTATGATCATAGGAAATAAAATGAGGGGTATCTGGCATAAGAATTAAGAATTTTGCTTTCCTTGATGTGTATTTCTTTATTTCGAAAATGGATGTTGTTATTTTTATCATGTAGCAATGCAATGAAGTTACTCATCTGGGCTACAAAAAAGAAACTTAATAAAGCTGAAGACTTGAAAAAGAAAAAATTAAAAGGTAGTCTTTTGAAATTTACATCTGTTACATCGTCGTAATCTAAAAAAGAATATAAGGAGGATTTAGAAAAATGTGACCAGGTTTTAGAAAAATTGACCGCGGAAAAATAACCATCAAGCAATTCCTTTAGAGGTAGAAGATTCTAATATTGAAAAGTTTTTTTTTAATTTGGACTCATTCGCATGGGATATAATCAATAGTCATATGATAGACTATTTTATCTCCAACTCCCATCCTCAAAACAAGGTAAAAGAATCAGAAACTGGAAAATCCATTGATGGCACTAAAACATCCTTAAATAACAATAGTTTTTACCGAGTTAAGAAACATCATAAAAATTCATAGAAACTGTCTTGTATTATAGGAGTCGACAAAAAACATTTTGTTGGATATGCATATTGTTCGCTAACTCTAGTACTAAACGTAATTCTAGTCTCTCAACATGTAGATTCAATGACGGGAAGCATGCTATTGTATGACTTCAAGAATATGAAAATTCGTTTTCAAGCGGAGAATATATTTTAAAACTTTCTTCTCAACTAAAATCTCTCAGAGAGTGGACTTTGATATAGCTTTCCAATATCAAAATAAAAAATATTATTGGAGGTCTGTATTGTATAGAGTAGTTGCTAAGGTAAAAATTTTAGCTTTGTGAGTTCTAGAATTTTTTGATGAAAATGAAACGATATGATTAACTCGTAATGGAAATCTTTTAGGTCGCTTGGAGTTAATGTAGTAGTTTGTTCACTTCCTCGCTAGATACTTTGAGAAATATGGCGATCCTGGTTCAGAAAAAACTAATTATTTATCCTCTACTTGCATTAATGGACTTCTGGAGTTAATGGGAAAAGTTTTACAAAAAATAACTAAAGAAGTAATTGATGTAAAGTACTTTTCAATTATATTGGACTCTATACCAGGTATTACCCATCTCGATCGATTATGCTTCATTTTGCATTACATCAATCCAGCGCATGGACATGGTAAAAGGTTTGCTAAATTTATTCCAATACATGGACATAGGTCTGAATATTTAACAAATAGAATAACTGCCACAACACAGGATAAGAGCCTTGACATAAAAACATTATAGACCAAAGTTATCTACAATAAGTTTTCTAACATGGCGTGCCGATATTCGGGATTATAAGCCCGAATCAAGGAAGTAAATAAATTTGCTGACTTTGTCCCTTGCTCAGCTCATTCCTTAAATCTCATTGGAGTGAACGCTGCGGAATCAGGCACTACGTTAACACATTTTTTCTGCACATTGCCAGAATTATGTAACTTTTTTTTGGCATCGATATATAAATGGCGAATGTGATAAGAGAATGTCAGTGAAAAATTTCAAAATTTTACATTGAAATGTAGATCAAATACATGTTGGTCTGCTGATGCAAGTGCAACATATGTACTAATGAAAAATTGTCAACAAATCAAAACTATTTTAAATCTACTTGTTTTCATGAGGTACTTTTTATATTTCGACAGTTTTAGGTTTTAAACATTTTAGAGTCCTTTTGGAGAGTAAAAACCACATATGCTGTCCTAAACACAAACCTTCTATAAATTAATATTAAAGTTAAATTTAAACCTTAATTTTTAAACTGTGCAGTTAAAAGTGCAGTTGAATATGTTTTACGAAAACTCAGTTTTAATCAAAGAAAGCTTAATAACTTTTAAAATTATACCTTAAACGCTCCCGTCTTTTTTTACACAAATTGGGCCTTGTTATGTGCATACGTTGTTTTGGAAAGTTTGTCATCACAGATGCTATTTGTGTAATAAAACTTCTGTTATTGTGGAAGTCGTTTTCGCTATATTTGGAGTGGTGCGTCTTTTTAAGGTATGTCCATCCAATGACATATTTTAAAATACAAGAGTTTATTGTAAACATTTTTGGTAGGGTGCTCTGTCTTCGAAAAAAAACATATAACGATGAATAAATATACCAATACCACTACCGTAACCAAACCATCATTCTATAGAATTCATTACTTTATTTGGCATGGTAGGGAATCCCAGGATTATGAACTGCCCCGGGTCCTCAATGTCTTAAATCATGCTCTTCACACAAGCAAGTAAGCGCACATGCGCAAAAATTTGTAGAACGTGAAAATGCAGACAGGCAGGCAAGTAGACTAACAAGCAGACAAGGTTTTCTAGTAAATAGTATGTTCATAGTTAGAGAAGTTAAACTGGTTCGTTTAGACCTCTCGAAACCAACATATTCCCAACTTGTAAAAAATAAATCACGTGACTTAATTTCTTTCTCCATGTTATGAAATTTTATTTTGTAATCTGTCAGATCTGTTCCTTAATATATATCACAAATTTGACTATCGTTCTTAAAATCGTTTCTAAAATTGGGCATTCGGCTTCACAGTGTTTTCAAAAACTGAGTGCATCAAAGAAACTGGTTTGCATATATTTTTATCAAAATATTTGGAGCTTTACCAGTTTTCAAATTCTAAGATATTTTATTTTTCCAATATCAAGAAATTCTTCCTTGGTTATAAGTTTCCTGTTCAGAATAAGAGAAATAAAATAAAGAAATAAAAATTGTTCTTGTCTGCGAAAATGGTTTCAATTTAAAGATTTCGACCAGTCTGGAGAAGTTTTCTGGAAAACGCCTAAGCGAACAGTTTGCATAAATGGATATTTTGCTTGTAAATATAAATCTTATTTCTTTCTCTAACGTTTGGATTGGAATCGTGCATATCATGAAATATTAGTTTCTTTGAAATAGGGAAATTAAATTCATACCCAATTCAATTTTGAGAGTTCCAATGTATTTTTGTTCACAATTCAATTCCAAAAGAAAACAAAATATAAAATTTGAAGTCGGATTCTTCAAATATAATCTGAGTTCATTTTATATTGACAAATTTTAAAATTCTATTTTCTGAAAAATATACTAGTACTTTATAGATGTCAACATTATTTCAAAACTTGGATGAAACTAACAAGTGAATAAAATGGTTTGACATATAAGTCAGATTTAAAATGTTATTTCGAGAAGTTCCTCAAATTAATTTGCATAAAAACGTGAAAATTTCTTTAAGAGATTAAAATATTTACCTGCATTATCAATTTCAAATCCCAGTGCGTGTTGTGTCCTAATTCTCTCGAATAGTGTATGAATGTATCAAGTTCAAAAGCGTTCGTGCTGTTCAGATTTTACTCTAGATAGAATAATACTGTGTCTTCAATAAAACCTCTGAATAATGGACAATTCCTGACTTGTGAATCTGTCCGCTATTCGTGAGTGTTGGAGCATAGCGGGCATTGAGAATAGGAATCAGAAAAATGTCTGCCAAATTGTGGTATCTACTTTTCGGAGTTTTGCGTATAAGGGTTTTGCTGACACCACAATATTTTAAAATATGGGATAAACTGCCATCTCTTAATTAACATCTTTCGGGAATTCACTGAATAAATTACATGCTTTATGAGACATATGTATCCTAAATTAATAGTTTAATAATAAAGTAAAACTTCCGAATGATGGACAACTCCGGACCTGAGAATGCATCTGTTGTCCTGGAGTATTATTGCATGACGAGCATTGGGACTAAAAATTAGTGAAAATGTCCGTTAAATAGATGCATCCGCTATTTGAGAGCGTTTGTTGAGGAGTATTTACTGGTTTCTAGTAAAATTAATGGGCATAATTCCACGCCAATTTCTTATTAGCCTTACAGAGAAATTTGTTTCTAACAAATTGTTAAAGTTGTAAAAGCGAAAGACAATTAATTTCTAATATCAAACTTTTTGGCTCAGGCTATAACACTTTGACCCATATACTAGAACTTCCACTATTATTGCCTTTCTAAGGATTAGCACAGTTACCGAAAGCTGGTTTTAGATTGACCACGAAGGATACAATGCATGAATACGCAGAAGTTATCATACAGAAAAAGATCGAGAAACACTAAACATATATAAATACAGAAAAAATCGAATTGAAGAAGTTTCAAAAAAAGGTCGCAACCTAACGACTTCTAGGTTTACTTCCAAGTGCTCTTCCTACTAAATAACTTGGATGCAGGCAATGTGGCGTAAGTTCGTAAACAGCTTTGCTAATTTCAAATTCATGCTTTTCTAATTGTAAGGTTTGAAAAGAAATTAGGAGTCTTCTAAGATATAAACCTGGAGGTCGTTGGTTCGGGACCAATTCTGAGATGTAGCTTCAGGTTTCTCCTTTTCTGACCGTTCCAAGTTCCCCTTACGCTGTGTGATTAGTTGTTAATTGCAAACCATTTTCGAGGTGTTTATGCTAATCTGGGGAAAAACACATTACCCACTTTGCAACATATGTGTCGAACTCTAGAGAAAGCTCTAACTGAAAACATAGGTGTCGAAGGTTATTATTCCATGAATTTCCACTTTTAAATACATTTTAAGTCATTTGCAATTTTTTTAGCCATGATTTTAACTATTTTAAATATCTTCAACCCCTTTTCCACCTATAGGCGATCGCAGCCTCTCAGATTTGGCGGGACCAAAGCAATTTTGGCGCCTATTACATCGTGACTCGACTCCCATACACATTATGTTAATTTTCTCCCCGGGGTGGATTATCGGAACCCGCGCTTACTTACGCCAATGAGTGGAACTCAAAATTGTGGTGAATTACCACTGGTGATGTCAAAAATAAGTCGAATTATTTAATCCTTTATCATTCCAAACACTCTCTATGTATTTAGTTTTCTTCAACTGTTTATACCGAAAAAAGAACACCGCACCCATGGCTCTGGTGGCAATGGACAGCACATCTTTTTCTTGGTTTTAACTGGAAGGTTACTGGTTTGACTCCAACCTGGGGCCGTGCTCGCTTTTTTTGTTAAAAAATTTGAATTGAAAAATTTTTTTTTCAGTGGAACTTAAAATAATGATGAAGTCAAAACGGTGGCGTAACGACAAATCCCGTGTCCCCCTTGTATGAAAATTAATTTTTATGTACATATATGAAAATAGATAATGATAAAAAATCTTACCTCCACATTTACTCGTATTTGCGCCAAACCAACAATACATTTTCGGATTTTGAGAGGGTGGGAGACGAAAAAAACACATTTTATTGAAAAATATGTTTAGTTCGTCCACTGCTGATATTATTTTTATGAAGTCTACTAACTATCACAAGTATCATTCTGCTGACACTGGCACTTTTGTCCTTACTATTTATTTTTGTTGGTTACTGTAAAAATCTTTTTTTTTTTCCTTACAGTTTTTTTCAGCAAACTCCTCTACTAAAGAATCTATGTCTATTTTCCGAGCCCGATTAACTTCAATGCTTATGACACTTAACGCGGATAGTCGTTTTTGTGTCATTGAACTTTGAATATAGTTTTTTATTAATTTGAGTTTCGAAAACGATCGCTCTACACTCGCCAATGTTACGGAAAGAGTTAAAAAATTTTCAGTGCAGTTGAAACATCTGGAATACTGAGTATAGAATGTATTTTTAATAATCAAAAGCTCAGCTAAGTCTTTAATAAATCCGTTTTGAATTTTTAATATACCTGTTTTAAGGGTATTTCTCATTAAAAGTAATTTTTGGGGAAATTCGGAGGAAATGTCAGCAGAGAGTTCTTTAGCAAGATATTTTGCAGAACTCTGCAATTCATCGTCATTTTTTTAACAAAATTTAAAGGATACAAGCACTCAAATTTAAGTAAAGTGCCTTTCATGCTAGTGAACGGGTTATAGATTTGAGAGACAATAATATCTACGTTTGTATAAAATATATTAATTTTAAGAGATTGCTCCAGATCGTTAAGACTAGAGTGTTTAATTAATTCATCAAAACATCTTTTAGTACGAATTTGTCTTTTTTTCAAAAACTGGCATTCGACTCAGAATCTAAGGTTTTGGCAGTTTCTTTTGCTCTACAATCATAATTCCAGTAATCTTTTAAATTTTTGTTTGCAGCTTCACCTTTCGGCTTCTTTAATTAGATTTTCCCCTGGTGATTGAAGAATCTTCGATATTAAATTTCTGTTTCTAATACGTTTGCTTTAATTACGGTGTGCCAGAGAAATTCACCTGTTTCCATATATTTCTTTATGACGATATATTTCTTTCTTTTTTTTTTGACGTTATAATGGGGTAAGTTAAAGCTTCTATATTATTCGCGTATCTAAAGCGAATAGCAAAAAGAGCACCGAGCCTTGATGACCATCGAATTGGACCTAATCTCTTCGAAGTTGGAATTTGTTGCTGACCCTTTTCTGTTTTCCAAAAGTTCCCATATTTTAATGCTCTAGCTAAAGAAATTATATAATCTTTGAACATAATTATAAAATAAATTAATTTGAGGTATGCTAATAGTATGGTTCAGCACTAAAAAGGAAACTAACCCATGTATTCCCCTCTAATTTTAATGAAGTTTAGTGTATTTATAGAGGGGGGCAAAAATATCGGATACGTATTTTTTTATCGGCTAAAAAATATGTTTAGGGATGAGAATTCGCCCCCTCGAAAATCGGCCATATTTTAGTTTTTCGGCTATAACTTCTGAACAAATCATGATAGCGTAATTTCGTAAATGTACAAAATTTCACAGCCTATCCACTGGTGTAAAAAAAATCGTTTAAGAAATATGATGGGTTATAAAATTCAATTTTTGTATTTTTCCGCAGGGGAAGTAGCGCGTAGGGGCGACGCTTTTCTTGTATGCACAGGTGCTAGGCAGAGGAAGTAACACGTAATGGGCGACACTTCTCTTGCATGCATAGCTTTAAGCACGGGAAGTAGAATATAGAGGCGACTTGAGGTATATTTCAGGAGAAAGTGGGGAACCGCTTTCACAGACGAAAAACAAATGATATGATTATATATACAAAAAAATCCCTTCAGTGACTCTAGTTAACACCTAAATATGAGATTATTATGTCAACTGTTTCTGGAAACATAAATATTTACCTTCAGAGAGATTTTCATGGGTCGTCCTATATCATGCACTATAATTGCATGATATAGTGCATGATATAGGACGACCATCATGCACTATAATTCGCCGTGTATATGAGCTATGTTGTCTCTAATTACGAAATTGTAAAATACTCACAAATAGGAAGACAAAGGAAATTGAAACAGATGCAGGGTAATTAAAAGTTAATACGCAATAACATATTAGAGAAACACATTTACCAGATCTACAGGTTTTTTAAGTTTTACGGATCAAAGGACAGACGTATAATATATGCCATAAATTTCATAATTAGAGACAACACAGCTCATATAGCCGCAAGAACTTTTTGGAGCCCCCCTTTTACGAAAATTAATTTGCATATGCATATTTGAAGTATATATATATGTAATAGTGTTACGTTTTCTGTGAGAAATTGACCAGTGACGCATTCCAATATTTTAAACAGAACACATGTTTATTAGTCACCGTTTCTTGAGGTAGGGTTCTGGTACGAAGTGTATACTATATAGATTCAAAACTCTTCTAGATTTTGTAATTTTCGGACATTCAGTGTAGTTTTAATGGCAATGAAAACAGCTAAAGTAAATACATGTAATGAGTTTGCCACAATTGGAAAGCGTTCATTTTATTTTATATTTTACATTGAGATTAAGAAAAATATCCTTATTAACTAAAAAATATTATTTTTTTTAGTTAAAAATTTTATAGAAAATAAAGGAAAATAAAAGGGGGCCCCCGCCTTGAGGGAGGGTTCCGGTGTTATCAGTACGCCACTGGTCAATGGCCAGAAGCATAGCTCACATTTGAAAGAAACGTACTTCTTTTTTCAACTGATACTTTTGAAATATTTGTTTCAGTTGCAAGGTTTTTATCTGTAGTTTCAGAACACTCTTGAATTATTTGCTCTATACACGTTGATTTCGTAGCAACTTGGTTTTCTGGAGTTTCAGTTGAAAAATAAGAAAATATTTTTAGCAATTTTTGGGCCAATCTCTTCTCTCTTTCCTTTTTTCCTTCCCCACTGATGTTACGTTCTCTCCCTTGAGAACGACGTATTAATAATAATTTCGCAAAAGATTTTCAGTCCATGAAAATAACTTAAATCCGAAGAATAACAATGTTTGTATCTTCTCAATCCATATAATAATAAATTAATATTTCTTACACTAGGGTATAGACAAAACTTTTTTTTTTATACTTTTATAAAAATTAGTTGCAGCACGAATAACATTTTAAGACTATCCCGTATCTGCTAGTTTCTAACTTTGTGTATGATCTGAAAAGATTTTCTCAAGGCCTCAAAGGAATATCAAGATTTTCATGTGATCCATGAAAAATTTATTTCTCTGTTGAGAAGGATTTTTCAGAATGCAGTTTCTAAAAGTTTACAAAACAAAACATGACTTTTTCACGTGCATTCAAACAATTGAAAAAGGGGAAATGATTTATGCAAAGGGATTTACAAAAGCATTCACAGAATCGATTCTCGAACGCTAAATATCAGTAAAGGAGATCGAAAAGGCGGCGACAGGGCGACGTCTGGCATGAATCAAAGAAGTTTATACGCAACACATTATACCGAAACGCTTGTTGCTACATTTCAAAACCTTTTATCGTTTCTTGTGTGGTGCATAGGCGTAGCCAGGGGCGTGTTTTGGGGGGTTGTAATGTAACCCCGTTGCAATGAAATTTTGTATATTTAACATAGGAATATATGAGTTGTAACCCTTCCCATTAAGCCTATAACCCCCCCTTATGAACTTTCTGCCTACGCCACTTGTATTGTGTCTTCTATAAGAAAGTAACCGGCGACGCATTTCAGTATTTTAAACAGAACACATGCCTATTAGTCACCGTTTTATGAGGCAAAGTTCTGGCGTAAAGCGTATACTGTAAATTCAAAACTCGTCCAGATTTTATAATTTTTTGATATTGATTTCAGTTTTAAAGGCAATGAAAACAGCTAACATAACTAAGCGTAATGAGTTTGCCACAGTTGGAAACCGTTCATTTTATTTTATTTTTTACCTAAAGATTAAAAAAAATCCTTATTAACTAAGTACTTTTTAGCTCATTACTAATTGTCAAACAGTATCAATTATTTTTGTAGCATTTTAGTATCTTGTACATTCACTAAAATATTTGACAGCCTTGAAAAGAAGGTAATAATTTTTCTCAGCCCTCCCCCCCAGAAATACTCATATGGGCGCCTATGAAGGAATGCGCTTTCAATTGAAATGTCTCGTAACATTTAACAAGATGAACCAAAAAATTGTTTCCTAATTAAGCAACTTTTAGAATTTCTTAAGAATAGCTTTTCAAACTTGAACTTTATGCAGAAAGCAGCAACTATGATATGGAGACAGTCATTTAAATTTCAGTGGTCGAAAAGTTTGCTCTTAAGAATTAGTTTAACCCGCGAGCAGGCGCGCGGGATGTGTCATTCCACAACTTACAATTTATGAAAAGAACCGTCCATCCTTTCTTTTAAAACTGACCAAATTCTTTCCTACTCCCGTCAAAGTCACAACCTTTTAGTATAGGGTGACAAAGCGAACATTTCACTTATTTTCCTGTAAAATTGGACGCTTTGATGAAATAATGCTATATAATCAGATGGGGTATACACCACGAGTGCGTTCTCGCGTTCCTCGAATCCGGGCGTCTGCTCAAGGGTTAAATAAAAGGTTTATGCTTGATACACAACTTGATGTAAAGGACAAGTTGGAAACGTATTTCATACAAATACAGTGAAAACCTTCTTAACGGACACCCCTCATATACGGTCACAACTTTTTTACGGTTAGATAAAAATTACCTGGAAGAAACTGATTTACACTAATATATTTTAAACCGGCTGTTTAGCCGTCATCCTTGGATACGGATAATGACACCATTTTCATGATTGATTCCATTAGATTGGAACTCCTGTACAAACGAAATGTGGTTAAAATTCTGCATTCATTAGAAGCGTTTCTCACAACAGGAAACTATGTATAAGATTTAAGGACAATTATCGATCTTATAGTACCAATATTATAATATTATATTATAATATATTATAATATTATATTATAATATATTATAATATATATTATAATATATTATAATATTGTATTATAATATACTATTGAAATACCAATTGATTCAGATTCGCCGATTTTTATTTAATTTGAACCTAAACGCAAATCTAAATCAAAATTAAAAAATTACTTAATAAATAATTAAAATTAATTTGTTATCACTTGGGTTGCACACCTATCGATAATTGTTTTGGCCTGTATCCTATGTATGGCCGACTGTAATTATACATGAATAAATTATTTTTGATTGATTGATTGATTGATTTGATTAAATGACTAATGCTTAATAAAGATTTTGATAATAAATAAATCATATAGTGATACACTGCGCAAAAGTGATAACACTGAACACAAAACTATCGTATTTTGAATTTATGATTATCGTTTACTTGACTACTGCATAGGTTATGTAAGATAAAAAAGCTGCGGATTTAATCTCATAATTAAAAATACATTTCGAAGAAGAAGAACTGATGGGAGAGAAACCTATGAAACAGCTCTTTTTATAAATTTTTCCAAAGCAAATAAATTTTAATATTTAACGCTTTGTTGTAAATTTACTTGTTATATTCAACAAATGCTTACGTTCGTTATCTTAAACTTGTCTTACATGCTCAAAAATACACGAAATTCGAAATGAAGTATTTAAATGATTGAGGTGTAATATTTCAGCTACTTCAAAATGACCCCCCACCAATCTTTTACGGACAAATTTTCTGTCAAGCGGATGTCCGGTAACGAACGATTCCACTGCGTTTCGTACACATTTAGAAAATTTTAACATTATGAGAAGCATGCCTCGTTGCTGCATAATTCAATCTACACTAATACAAATTTAGTCCATTCGTAGAAACGGATATTTAAAAATTTCCTAATGTCCGTGGTAACCGCAACTATCTTTCGGGCGTGCACCTTTTCTGTTAAACGGGCTTAATGGAAAAAAACAGCTTAATACTAAGCTGTCAGAGACGTGAAGAGCTTAGAGTTCAATTTAAGTTTAGGCGATAAAGATTACTCAGCTGCCTGGTTGGGTGCTGAGGTGTTTCTTTACGATCTGACTCTTACCAATTAGGACTCTAACAAATGAATCAGCAGCAGGTCAAATACAGAGCCAATGAGAGGCGGGGGGCAGTAGGGCCCGGACGAAATCTAGGAGCCCGCGCAGGCAAGGACCTATACTGTGGAGAGGGCCCGCCCTGAAAAAAATATTTATGCCACTGCTCAGGGAAGGGTTTATGGGGGCCAGTTGAAGTGAGCCCAGGGGCACGCGTAGGCTCTCGGGGGCCCCCCTGGTCAAATAAGAAAAATATTTCATCAAAAGTGCCAGGGCAGCATCTGTTATCTAGCAGAACGAAGGGACTTAGTTAATTACAAACCTTTCTTCGCAGTTTACAATTCCACAGATCAGATACTGCAGTAGTGCAGTGGCAAAGGTTCGCCCAGAGTGCAGATATTCCAGATTCGAATCCCGTCTTTGCCGTAAAAACAACCTTTACCGACTGTTTGCAGTAGTCCAGGGACTGATACCCTAGGAAGACCGGACTCTGGGAGAAACTAAAGGTCTGGGAGCAACATAATCTTTATTGCCCTAGCACCATAAAACTAAAACAAAATTTCACGGATTCTTGTTTTTGTTGCAGTTCTGTTTGTCTGTCAGTCCCCAATTGTCTCAGGTTTGGTCCTCAGTGGAATTAAAAGGGATTTAGTAACACATTTTTCATTTTCAAAAATTACTTGCTTACATTTTATAATGCAAGAACAGCAAAGGTAATGCTGCTTAGTGGCTTAGTTTTCAGAGAAATCCGGAGATTTTAATGTACAGAAACCAAGATTACAGTGAACAGCAGTTTTCTTCGTTTTTGTTTTTTTTTACTTTTTTGCCTTCAAGTTGGAAGTCAAACCCGTATTTACGGTGCGTCAGGAGAACATTCCCGCAGCACTACCGCAAACCTTCACAAAATATCAAATGATAATTTTGAAGAGCACGAAATAGCCATCGAAGTGCCAGAATTTTCCTTCCACAGAAAATATTTTTCGTAACAATTTTAAATTTTAAAACTGCATTTATATAAAAATTTGGGCAATATAAATACGGACTTGAACAATACATAAAGATGCAACAAATATTAAATTTTTGAGTAAAATTTTTGCATTTTTAATAACGAAAATTGAAATTGGAGACAAATTTTGGGTCAGAATAAATATTGTGGATTGCCATCTAGAATTGGAATGCGTGAATATTTATACAACCAACTTTTATTAGAATTTTTTTTAACTCGTTACAGTTTCCAAAGAGAAAGTTACTCGAAATTGGGTGGAAACGTGTGACCACTATTATCGAAGAAGCGTCATTTCCAAGCGGTGAATTTTACTTCGCAATATCATTAAAAATTAACGCCATGGCAATAGACCAAGAAGGAGATGTCCTCACGCCCTAGTGAAATATAGGAAAAGAAGAAAAAAATAGAGTTCAGGCAATTTATGCCTGTCAAAAGATTCATATTTAAATAGCATCGTTCATATTACAAAGAATTTCGTAAATCAAAAAATCTTTAAAACAAACGAACCATTTTTGCAAAAGTCGAAGGCAATGAAATGAGAAAAAGGGGTGCAGAAATAAACGTATTGAAGAATTTCAGTAGTTCCATCTCGTTAACATAATATTTATTAATACTTTAAGTGTTTAGAATAATTCGTTAGTACATTCCAGAAAGTAAATTAATTCAAATGCAACGTTAGATAAATTTAGTACGCCTTTTGGCGGAGCCTTTAACGAGACGTGTGCACAATTTGATGGTAAGATGAAGACTGATTTGATTTTACAATTCGGAAAATAATTACGCAAACAGTTGCCAAATATAAAAATTGAAATTATAATTATACAATATATTTGTGACCAGATACGGAAAGAAAAATTATACACATATTCGAAAAGCATCATGTAAAAAAGAAACAATTTATCATTTTGCCAATTCTAGAAACTGAACTTATTAAGTTTGTTTTTCTTGCAGTCTTCTTGCATGCTTAAGTGGCAACACTTAAGATAACCTGCCAAGTGAACAAGCATTTCTATTGTGGGAGCCCACAGGGCACAATTTAATTTGCAAAGTTCTAATAAACATAACACGTTTAAATACAAGGAAAAGGCAGTTACTTACATCTGTTATTTTCCCACACTGTTAATGGTATTCTATATTTTCCTTTTCTTTTTGTGGCGCAAGGGTAAGTCATGGTTCGTCACAATACTGGGTAAAATTCGGGTGTGCTGATATGCATTCTCTCAAACCTTATTCCATAACTAATGGTTATATTGTTAAGAGCGTAGAATCAGGGACGCTGAGAGCCAAAGCGGGCCTCCAAGCTCACGTTGACCGGGCCCCCCCCCCATGACACCTTCCTTATGCCAGGCGCACAACAGCATAAGTCCTTGCTAACGCTGGCTCATAGACTTCATCTGGGCCCCAGGGCTACAGCCCCTGCTACCCCCCATTTCGTCGGCTCTGCTTAGGATCCTTACGAGATTACCTAAAAGTCAAACTTCGTGAGCTCTAGAAGTCTTAGTCTGGCTCGACTGCAACGGTGCCGACATAGATTCCCTTCCCGACAAACTTCTTACTGAAGTCCCGGGGTTGATTCCTCAGGCCTTAAGTGGTTCGGATTCCCAGAAAAGATTTAGGTTCCAAAAGAACATGGCCTTTACTATCCGTGCGCTGTGAAACCAGAAATTAAAAACAAGCACTAAAAATCGTTTCACTAACGCCACCTTAAACCCCGTGATACAATTTCGAAGAGTTCCGTTTATCCATCTTTAACCTCTTAATACCTGAGCGTTGGTTGACATGATGCAACAACTTCCGCAAAAGCAAGTTCTGGTTCCGCGTTTTTCTGAGCTTTCCAGGGACATCTAGTGACACTAAAAGAAAGCTTAAAAAGTGCACAAATGACACCCTTCGGTCTGTGTTCGCAGTTTATATTAGTGTAATAGAAAAAGTATTGCGATCCAAGGTACACAAATGTGAAATGTGCGCCTCTGGAATGACGAGGTTGAGCCTTAGGATACTTGACCAGAGTTCGAAGAATTAATCACCGTTTAACTAGAATCCCATCTGGGCAAGAGAAAAAGCATAATTGAATAAAAGGAGTAAAGAACTTAAACTACTTTCGAACATGCATAATTTGTGGAAAAGAAATATACGTAATACGATGGCAATTATGAAATATAAAAAACAGCGAACGTATTTGAAATGCATTTCCAAATCTTTTCAAAAGTTTATGTTCGTGCTAGTTATATATCTTTAGTCTTTAAACACATTCATGTCAAATATAAATTGCTTCAGTTTTTCTCTTATCTGTAATTTTTACTGACTGTTTTCGAATTTTAATTTTGACGTACTATAAAATTTTGTGTGCTTGTATCATATAATCGGTTTCCACTTCCAATCCATCACATACATATAGTTCGTTTGCGAAAAGTTGACCGATGGTGGCGTTAGACTTCGCGGGAGCTGACATCACAAACGGGCTAGTTCATTACAGCAGAGGGGAGGACGTCATTTCAAATCTATGGCACAGTTTATGGCACAGACAAACGTTCGCTAAAAACCAGTTCTGAAATTACTTCCTCCCCTATACTGTAATGAACTAGTCCGTTTATGACGTCAGCTTCCGTGAATTCTAACGTTACTATAGGTCAACTTTTCCCGAACGAACTATAACTATTTAATTATCAACAAAAACGTCTATAACATGGTAAAGTTCATGGAAATTTAATTCTATTGAAATTAAATGAAAATGCTTGTTGTGTGCACTGCTTTTGAGACATCATAACTGCCTTTCACATGCGAAGTAAAGTGAAACCTAAATGAGAAATCGACCTAAGAATTCTAACCTTTTTAAATTTTAAAATTATACCCAAATTTTGAATCAGGAATCGATAAAGAAAATTTCTGGTTCCATTGCTTTGCGATTTTCTAAATTTTAGTATTAGTTTATATTTTTGCAGATATAAACACTGATTACAATATGGTCAGAAAAAACAATTTTACAACGATGATTTAGATTTATAGTACTTCTTTAAACTACTATGACGATAATTGTCTTATCGAAAATAATACTTGAATTTTTACTATGGACTGGTGTTCATTGTTTACTGTTCAAAATATGTGTATGAGTACAAAATTTTAAAAAATCTTTTATTCCTCAGGATCTTCAAGAGGTTTCCTCAACGCAACATGCGCATTTATAGGAAATTTGTTTTATTAAAACGTTCCTATAGTATATTATGTGCCGGCGCCAAAAACTGCGGGAAATTTTCAGTCGAATCTCTATAGTATAAATTTCTTCACTAGTGGGCGATATTTTTCCTTCCAAAATATAAAGAAGGCGGCGGCAATATTTTCGACTGAACAAACAAGAGAAGCGAAAACCTCTATCAATTACTCAAACTGTTTATTTATGCAAATCTGGAGCAATAAGTTTCATTTTCTCAGCGTACAAAATCAAAAATTGTTTTTCGTAGACCGGAATATGTTCATAGAACTACACAAAAATTCGTTGCAAACGCCATAAAAAATTCTTTTCTCTTCGGTAATATTTGAGTGCTAAAAATATTAGAATAAATACACCATAGATTATTGAATTTCATTCCAGTGAAACCAACAAATTTTAGTGAAATATATAGAAAAGAAACGAAAAACAGCTCTCCAAGGTGTTTCTTTGAAATATCCAATTTTTCTATAGGGAATTTTTATAAAAGATGTTAGAAAAACTTTCGTAAGTCATACTTTTGCGTTTTTTAAGGCTTAAATTTCAAAAATACAGACCAAGTCCAGCTTTTCGAAAAAAATTGAAATACCTTGAAATATTTAATCTCTAACTTTTTGTTCATTTCCTTTTTTTTTCTTTTAGATCTACACATTACAAAATGCTTAATGTATTATAACATAAAGGTACTTTTATACTAAAATATGAACAGGAATTCTTTGATCACTTTCTAAAACTGTTTTATTCAAAAACATGAGAAGCAAAATTTTAATTACCTTTTTACGTTTAACGGATTAATACAGATAAAAAGTGAAAAATAAACAAATCTCCTATAATATGAAACTTCCACTTTGAGTTATTGCAAATTATAATGTACATATTCTGACCAATGTGCTTTTACCTATTTTAAATCAGTGGTGTTTGCTTGTTTCAGTAAAAAGCTGCCAAGCACATGTAATTTTCTATTTGGCCAGGTTTTTTTTATAGACTTCCTTCAAAATTCGTGCATGATAATTTATTAAAAGGAAAATTTAACTTTAAAGTATTCTCTGTTGAATTTTCCTTAAACTAGAGTTTAGAATTTACTTACATTATGTTCTCAAATTCTTTGGGCGGTTGGGCTTTTCTTATTTTTGGTTTATTTTATTTTAGCCACTGTATCAGAAATTTTCTTCTTTCTTATACACGTTCTGTCTTGTTCTTAAATGCATTTACATAGCGTATGTTAATTCAGAAGTTTTAGTGTATATTTATGTATGCTGTTTCCCCCCTCTTTTATGGATTATAATTATACATTAATTTTCTTTATATATCGTTAATGGAAGTTACTTTGCATGCACAGGAATACAAAACTAAAAGGTAAATTCCTGCTCACATTTAAAATCAGTTTGAGGTTTTGATTGTAAGACGTCTTTTTATAAAAATTTGAATTGTTTATAGATAAAGTAGATTCAATTATTTTGCGTCATCGTTAACAAGTAATAGCGTGTGGTCATTGAACTATGGCTGTGGAGAGGATTTATAATAATTTTTCCACAGACACTCAGTACATTCGCTCAAACTTACTATTTTTACAAGAAACATAAATTCAATAAATAATTCCAAAACAATTTCTATATCAAGATTCTTAAAATTAAATATCTTGTATTACTTCTGATATAGTATTTGCGTTAATAATGTGTAATTATTTCCCTCCAAATGTAACATATATTACCGTACGCAATAAATAACAATCTGTACCTTGACGCAAACAACAAGAAACATTTGTTTCTATGCACCTATTAATATTTAATACAACAAACGGGTGCTGTTGCGTAATGAGTTTAAACATATACACAAGCTCTTTGATATATGTGTGTTTTCGCGCATGAGCTAGCATTTTAGCATCTCGTAAATATGCATTCTCATTATTGCCTTTCAGGAGGACACTTTTTTCAGCTCGGAAATATTATAATTTAGCTTCAGCACCCACGATTTAGTAATAATGAGAGAATTCGTTAACCCATTTCTTAACAAATTGGTACACTGTGCATTTATACAGAATAGTATTAAATTGTAATCAATCACATATCTACTATATACTCTACATAGTTAGGTAAGATATTATTACCCTTCATAGGGATAACACAATTGCCAAATATTGGTCAACACACAAAGCCACCGGGGCGAGATTTTTGTGAGTTTTTCGTGGGGGATTTTTTATTACAAATAAATTTGACACCCACGTATTAGTAGCTCAAACTAGAGATATTTTTGTTTATGAGAAAAAGAGACGCCGTCCCGGTTCTGAATAAGAACCACGGTCCCTCCTTTTACCCCAGAGTGTCTTGATCACTAGGCGAACGAGAATATCAGAATGCAAGATATTATTACCCTTCACAGGGATAACACAATTGCCATATAGTGGGAAACATGCGAAGCCACCGGGGAGAGTTTTTCGCGAGAGATTTTTTATTGTTAATAAATTTGACACTCACGTGTTACTAACTGAATCTAAAGCTTTTTTTGTTTAGGAGGAAAAAAGACGCCGTCCCCGTACTGGATAGTGTAACGTAGCTAGTAAAATTCGAGACAGGCAATTGACGCTTGGAAGAATTAATTTAAAATCACATTGTATTCATTGAAAATAACTTTACTTTCTCTATGTACAGGCAGCCAAGAGAGGGCTATCTAATGGTAACGTATCTCTCGAGGTCCAGGCCCCTCTCTGGTCTCAAGTCACTGTTACCATCCTATCCCCGGATCTGGTTCACACATGTCAAAGGTCGGATTCCAGATGTCAACCCAGATCCAGGGACTGTAATTTTATGTTAGAAATTCGAGTTGTATGGACGGAGTGTAGATCAGTAAATCTTCATGCTATGGCTGAGTACGAAAGGGATATATAGTCAAGAGGGAAATGACATATCTCACATGGCTGATAAATGGGGGTCGGTGCAGCCCTTCCCCCCTTTCAGAACTTCTCTTGAAGTTATGAACGAAAAGTTTTAACAGGTCACTCATAACAGATGACAGCAAGGTGGAGCACAACGCAGCAAGATAACAATGCAGCCACACCAGTATGTCCAAACTTGAAGTAGGAAGGTGATGCTCTGTCATGCTTTAACTGGTGAAAGTTTATAATATACATACTGGTTAGTTCAAAATAATGAGAGGAGTACCATGATAGTACATTGGGGTTAAAGAGTTAAAGACGCGAACTGATGCAATTACGTTAATTCTATTAATTATTCTAGTTCTATTAATATCCCTCATTAATAAAATAATTCATGTACAATACAAATATCTACAGGCAAATTTAAACGAACACACAAAATTTCATCAATAAAATCCTTTAAAACTTCACCGAGGTTGGGTGTACAACCTCACTACTGTAATACTTTTTCATGATAATATGTTCATAAACTACGAATATCAAAATACTCAGAATTTTTTTTTCATCACATTATACAAATATAATATACAAATAAAACACAATATTAAACAGAGGCTACAGCTCTACTTAGACAGTCAACGTTTTTATGATTTTTTTTCCCTGGTATATGCACTACATCAAAATTGTAAGGTTAAAGAGATAGGGCCCCATATCATCAACCTTTGATTGGTTCCGATTATTTTTAGCGATACAGGGATTACCTAGCGATTCCCCACTTCCGGCTGGTTCAATAGTTTCAAATTCCTCTTTGTCTCTATTTCTTTCTATTAACGCAGCGAGTTCCTGACTTCCGGTTTTTACGGCGATAACAGAACCGGGGGGAGGGGATCCCCTTTCTTTCTCCCTAATTATCTTTGTGGTCCGGTTTCCTAGTAAATAACGAGACTGGTTCAAGCTTTTCGACACTACGGCGGCTTGGGTCTAGATTTCACCAAAATTCCCCTTTAACGTCACTTTAGCAATAGAAAGGGAGACGGGTCGAATTTCAAGGGGATTTCTCAACCAAACTTTTTCCCCAGTATACACACATGGTTTAATGTATTTACAACTAACGAGGTCAATAGTGGCTCCAGAGTCCCTCAAAATGGGAAACTTAATACCATTTACTTCGGCAAATCGTTTATCATATAGGGTGCTCACAATTTATCTTCTGATTCTTGAAATACGTTATTTACCGCCGGGGGGGGTTCAATTCCGGTTATTGAGGGCGTAAATGATGGGGGGAGGGAATTGCATTCAAAACAGAGCGGAGATTTACGACGTTCAAAGTATTCGTCGGCCCTGGGAGAAGGATCCGATCGACTTGTGTTTTGCGGTTTTCCTTGTTGAAGTCTATTTTCCCTGTTTTGAAAGTTCTTTGCGGAGATATCCCTTTTACGATTTTGGAAACCACTGAGCATTTTTTTCTGAAAATCTCTAAGGCCGCGTCCACACATGCAACAGAACCCCGTACCGTAACGCCGTAGCGTACCCAGTCTGGACGTCAGCACGTATCGAGACCGCGTTTCATTTCCCAGTTGATTCAAAGAATGCTACGGGGCTATGTTGCCCTCCCCCCATGTTTGTGAAGAACAACATTTTGTCAGTGTAGACTGGATACCGCTTTGTTTGTTATGGAGTGAACGGAAGAGGTTACTCTTAATTTTACCGAAACTTACAGGGCAAAAGAGATTTTGTGGAATACCCAGCATCCTAGGTACTATAGTAAGGCTTTAAAAATTGATGCATGAGAAGAAATCGCCGAGAAATTACACACTACTAAGAAATTTGCCAATTCATTTCGAATTTGTTCAGCATATGTAGCTGGTCGTCTGGGAATACTTACTAGAGGAAGTAATGAAGATATAGGTTCGTTATGGTTCTATATGTTCCTTCTACAAGCCTTCCCTCTGTGCCTGTTTCGAATGACCTGCTTGGTGTATACAGGAAACAGGAGGTAGAGCTTTTTCTTAAGAAATTGTGTAAATGGGCTATCATCATTACAATAAGCTCAGCTTTTTCAGGGGCTAGCAACGTGGGTTTATAGAGTACTCTAAAAGTCTCTAAAACGATACCAAATATCATACATTCTCCACAACTCTTCATGCATGAGATAATCTTTAATTAAAAACTCTTTGCAATGATTTTTTAGGATGTATAGCCGGAAACGGTTTCATTAATGCGTCAGTAAGAGCAGACGCTTCGTCCCCAATGGAAAAGTAAGGGAGTTTGTATGATGTACCATCCAAACCTTCTGCTTGCGGCAAACTTAATTTATCTTTCTTTAGTTTGTCATACAGGGAACGATTTTTAAATATACCACCATCTGAGATTTGCCCCTGACCGCCATCATCGAGGTACAAAAGTTATAATTAGCGTCCACTACTGCAAAAAGAAGTATCCTAAATAATGCCGATCTGTAATTAAAAAACTCGCTTCCTACGTTAACGGGTGCTTGCAAAACGACGTGTTTTCCATCTAACGCACTGAGGCAATGTGGAAAGCTACAAATATCGTTATATTGTTTTGATACAACTAACCATCCTTCTGCTGTGGTTGGTATCTGGAAATAAAGTTTTTATTCAAAAATTATATAATGAAACATTGCAAAGTGGCGACAAAATTTGAAAAAAAAATCAGTTTCCCCGATCTGGGGCCATTCAATTATTGCGTAAGCATCTTTGGGGAAAGTGGGGACTCCATTACTAGGATGTACGACACACTACGAGTAGAAGATATGAAATACACGTAATCACATATAAATATTTAATTATTTAAACCAGTGGCTGGCTGTCAACCTTTTCCGCTCGGGGGCAACCTTCTAGACTCCCTGTGGCCCTCCTGACACTTTTAAAGTATCGTGAATGCATTATTTTTAATAAATTCGTTTTATCAAATCCACTTCTTATTTATCCACTATTTACTTACTGCACAAGAAATGATGATAATAAAAATATAACAAAATACTTTATAATAAACTATTATATTCTTATCGCTCCTTACAGTTTAATAATAAGTATAATATATATAGTTTAATATATAATATATATAGTTTAATAATAAGTATAATATATATAGTTTAATAATAAGTAATATATATAGTTTAATAATAAGTATAATATATATAGTTTAATAATATATTTGCAATATATGTAATAATATATGTATAATATATATAGTTCAATATTTATAGTATATATAGTTTACTAATATATGTATAATATATATATAGTTTAATAATATATGTATAATATATATAGTTCAATATTTATAGTATATGTAGTTAGTAATATATGTATAATATATATAGTTTTGTAATATATGTATAATATATATAGTTTTGTAATATATGTATAATATATATAGTTTAATAATATATGTATTATTATTATGTTTGGCGATGATGATACGCGACGGCGTTACGATACGGGGTTCTGTTGCACGTGTGGACACGCCCTAACGTTTTCATACTCGTCTAAGGCAGATACCTATATATTTTGTGGCAGAATTAAATTTAGCCGAATCATAAATAAAATGATTGCTAACTTAAGGAGAAACGCGACGTTTCATTTGGTCAGTAACCATTAAATCTTTTAGTTGCTCATAATCGGTTCTCTTTAAATCTTCAAGCCAATCTTCCAGATATTTTTTTATTTCAAAATGGAAATCTTTCCACGTAGATTCGTTTTTTCGCTGATACCGCATGGAGTTTTGACGAAATTTTTCTGCATTAAGTTTAAATTTCTTTAGAAGTAGTTGTTTAATAAGAGCATGATCATCCATTTTTTCCTCGGGTTAAATTCGCGATTAGCTGCACAATGCTTGCAGGCAAAAGTGATATTAATTGAAATACCGATTCAGATTCTTCAAGGTTTACCCTTTTTTACCTGTCGTTCAACTATAATTAAATAGAGGCTAATGTCGCTCATATTCGGGACATATCTCTGAATCATTTTTTGTAAGTCAAAATGGGGTTTCTTAACTGTAGATTCCGGATTATCAGATACAGGCCGGCTTTGTAATTCGATCTGTAATTTCTTTAATTGAACTTCTCTTTCTTCGCGCTGTTCCCTTTCTGTTCCGGCTTGTTTTTGTTCCTCTTGCAATCTCTTTTTTCCCTCTCTCGTACCTTTCTGCTATTATAACGTGCAGTTGATTTTATACAAATTCCTCTTCGAAGTCTTCGCTATTCAAAATGAACCCTCTCAAATCTAACACCGTAAGTTCGGCTCTCACTTCCTGTCCTAACTCCTCCACGAGGATTTTGAGGTCCTCTTTCTTCACCTTCTCTAAATAGGTCATATCTCAAAATTATACCAATTTCCTCACTGAGAGTAATAATGTTTAAATAGCAATATTACAGCAACTGTAATAATTTCAATACCAATATTATATTATACCAATATTTAATAATCAAGGTCTATAGACCTACCCGATATGCAGTATCAAAATACTAGTGTTATAACCGATATGTATACGTATTATGCAATTTATTTTTAAATACAAATATTGCAAACAATAACTACACCTGACATGCAATTTCAACGTATCAATATTGCAAACAATAACCACACCTAACTGCAATTTCAACATATCAATATTGCAAACAATAACTACACCTGACATGAAACTGCAAAATATCGATATTATAAGAAAGATTTGCAAATATTAAACCCTAATGTTGTAACCAATAACTATACTTGGTATGCCTTAAAAACACCGGTACTGAGGTGCCACAAAACAAATACTGATATGTTTTAAAAACAACTGTATTGATGTACTACAAAACAAGCACTGATGTGCTTTAAAAATATAACGATAATTATGTACCTACACATAAGCACTGGTGTGCTTTTTAAAAATAAAAGTACTGAGAGCATTAAAACATTAAAATACAATGCTATATACCCTAAATTTTGCTTAAAGAAAATTCAACCGAGCAAAAATTATCATAACATCGATTAATTTAATTTATTTCTTTTATAACCCCCAATGTATCAAATCATGTACCCACCACTTTGATGAAATATTTCTAAGATTGGAGCCGCCACATTGCTTGAATCGTCCGGAACGTAAAGAAAACTCAGAGTTCACACGTAGATAGCAACTGAAAGAGGCGCGAGCATTTTTTTCGTCAACAGCTCGTTAACAGCAGGACATTAAAACTGGAATTTCTTTTGCTCGCTCCCTTCGACGACGGACATTCCACAATTCCTTAAAGCTCTGGAATTTGTTCCATTCTACCGGTAAACACCAAAAATTACTAAGCTGTAACGTAGCTAGTAAATTCGAAATCGGCAATTGACGCTTGGCCGAATTAATTTTGAATCACATTCTATTCATTGAAAATGACTTTACTTTCTCTATGTACAGGCAGCCCAGAGAGGGCTATCTAATGGTGCTTATCTCTTGGCGTCCAGGCCCCTCTCTGGTCTCAAGTCGCAGTTACCATCCTATCCCTGGATCATGGTTCGCACACGTTACAGGTCGGATTCCAGATTTAAACCCAGATCCGGGGAGAGTAATTTTACGTTAGAAATTCGAGTTGTATGGACGGAGTGTTCATAGTAAATCTTCATGCTATGGATGAGTTTGAAAGGGGATACAGTCAAAAGGCAAATGACATATCTCACATGGCTGGTAAATGTGGGGGGGGGGTCGTTACAATAGGGATCCAGGACGGGGACGGCGTCTCTTTTTCTCTTAAACAAAAAAACTTTAGATCGAGCTACTAATACGTGGGTGTCAAATTTATTTGTAATGTACATAGTTATGCTCAAACTGTGGTGGTTATTCGATGATTAGACAGCCAAGGTTTATTCAATTCGAACTTGGTTAATTTTTCCTGGCCTATTGCAAAGAAAATAAAGAATCACAGTAAATCTTATGTGCATAATCATTTATCTGCAAACAAATATACAGCAAAACCTCTTAATGACCACCTCCTTTAAGGAACCACCTTCAATAACCATCACTTTTTCTCGAAACAATTTCCCCCTATACATTTAATGATCAACTTACCTCCATTTGAAGACCATCACAAACGAATCTCCCTCCTGAAGCGAGTACATTCTATTAACTTAGGAAAAGAAGGTTGTCTCATTGTCTGTTTATTTATGTTTTATTCTAAAGTAAATGGACAAATTATAGGCGATCTTTCCATGAAAAAGTTTATCATTATAAAAATTTATAATAATTTTAAAACAAATTTTCAAATATCAGAATACTTTTTTTAGGTTTTTTCTCTAAACTGGATTTTAAAGAAGAAATATCACTCCAACTTTCACAGGAAAAACTCTGACCTGTGGTCTTAAAAAACATTCAAAAAAGTAAATTGATGAAAAACTAGCCTTAGTCCGGAAGAGATATATTGCCTGTTAGAGTTCTGCTTGAATTCCACGGTTTTCGGCTTCAAGGGTAGATTTTACCGACAGAAGAGGTGTACGGCGATGGGGTCACCTGCTTCGAGTGTGGTGGCAAATTTGTGTATGGAGGCATTTGAAAACAGTGCTTTAGATGAGTGTACTTACTGTGTCAAGGTGTGGAAGCAATACGTCGATGATACTTTCGTTATCCTACCAAGGTCTTCAGTTGCTGATTTTCATCTCTATTTGAACAGCTTGAACCCTCATATTCAATTTACGTTAGAGGAAGAAGATAGCTGTTCATTACCCTTCTTAGATGTTCGGATAAATAGAGATGGGCATGGGCGACTGTTGACTACGGTGTTTAGGAAACCAACGCATACTGATAGGAATCTCGACTTTCGTTCTCATCACCCGGCATCACACAAAGCATCTGTCATTAGAGCCTTGCACCGACGAGCCTTTACACATTGTTGTAATGATGACCTTCGCAATGTTGAATTACGACGCAACAAAAGCGTGTTGAAAAAGAACGGTTACCCGACTAAATTTATCGCTCGTAACTAATGTGGTGTTAGTGGTGGAAACAGGAATGTAGAAGATGAGACCAGGAAGACATCAGTGGTTTTGCCAAATGTGGCGGGTGTCTCAGAAAAGCTGTCTCGAATTTTCAGTTGTGTGAATGTTAAGACCTACTACAAACCTGTCTACACCATGCGTGATCTATTACTTAAAGTTAAGGATCGCGTCCCTGAGGAGGAAAAATCTGGTGCTATTTACCAAATATCATGTGGAGACTGTGATAAGGTGTATGTTGGACAGATGGGAAGATCGATACGCCTACGAGAGGAAAGGGCATTTGCGTGTGGTAGCCAGGGGAGATGATTCAAGCCAGTTAGCTGAACATGTCTTCAGGGAGGGTCACGAACCAGATTAACATTCGATGAAAGTATTACATGAAAATGTGATGAATCTGGGTAGTAGACTTCTTCTGGAATCATGGGAAACCTACGGTTTAAGGGTCGTGAAATAAACATCACAATACCTCTACCAGAACTTTACAGGATTTTTGCTAAACTTTGAGTTGGGCATCTGATGTCGTCGGGTGCG
>QLNU02015359.1:3783938-3806245 GCA_006491805.2 Dysdera silvatica | reverse complement strand
CACAAAACAAATACTGATATGTTTTAAAAACAACTGTATTGATGTACTACAAAACAAGCACTGATGTGCTTTAAAAATATAACGATAATTATGTACCTACACATAAGCACTGGTGTGCTTTTTAAAAATAAAAGTACTGAGAGCATTAAAACATTAAAATACAATGCTATATACCCTAAATTTTGCTTAAAGAAAATTCAACCGAGCAAAAATTATCATAACATCGATTAATTTAATTTATTTCTTTTATAACCCCCAATGTATCAAATCATGTACCCACCACTTTGATGAAATATTTCTAAGATTGGAGCCGCCACATTGCTTGAATCGTCCGGAACGTAAAGAAAACTCAGAGTTCACACGTAGATAGCAACTGAAAGAGGCGCGAGCATTTTTTTCGTCAACAGCTCGTTAACAGCAGGACATTAAAACTGGAATTTCTTTTGCTCGCTCCCTTCGACGACGGACATTCCACAATTCCTTAAAGCTCTGGAATTTGTTCCATTCTACCGGTAAACACCAAAAATTACTAAGCTGTAACGTAGCTAGTAAATTCGAAATCGGCAATTGACGCTTGGCCGAATTAATTTTGAATCACATTCTATTCATTGAAAATGACTTTACTTTCTCTATGTACAGGCAGCCCAGAGAGGGCTATCTAATGGTGCTTATCTCTTGGCGTCCAGGCCCCTCTCTGGTCTCAAGTCGCAGTTACCATCCTATCCCTGGATCATGGTTCGCACACGTTACAGGTCGGATTCCAGATTTCAACCCAGATCCGGAGAGAGTAATTTTACGTTAGAAATTCGAGTTGTATGGACGGAGTGTTCATAGTAAATCTTCATGCTATGGATGAGTTTGAAAGGGGATACAGTCAAAAGGCAAATGACATATCTCACATGGCTGGTAAATGTGGGGGGGGGGTCGTTACAATAGGGATCCAGGACGGGGACGGCGTCTCTTTTTCTCTTAAACAAAAAAACTTTAGATCGAGCTACTAATACGTGGGTGTCAAATTTATTTGTAATGTACATAGTTATGCTCAAACTGTGGTGGTTATTCGATGATTAGACAGCCAAGGTTTATTCAATTCGAACTTGGTTAATTTTTCCTGGCCTATTGCAAAGAAAATAAAGAATCACAGTAAATCTTATGTGCATAATCATTTATCTGCAAACAAATATACAGCAAAACCTCTTAATGACCACCTCCTTTAAGGAACCACCTTCAATAACCATCACTTTTTCTCGAAACAATTTCCCCCTATACATTTAATGATCAACTTACCTCCATTTGAAGACCATCACAAACGAATCTCCCTCCTGAAGCGAGTACATTCTATTAACTTAGGAAAAGAAGGTTGTCTCATTGTCTGTTTATTTATGTTTTATTCTAAAGTAAATGGACAAATTATAGGCGATCTTTCCATGAAAAAGTTTATCATTATAAAAATTTATAATAATTTTAAAACAAATTTTCAAATATCAGAATACTTTTTTTAGGTTTTTTCTCTAAACTGGATTTTAAAGAAGAAATATCACTCCAACTTTCACAGGAAAAACTCTGACCTGTGGTCTTAAAAAACATTCAAAAAAGTAAATTGATGGAAAACTAGCCTTAGTCCGGAAGAGATATGTGGCCTGTTAGAGATCTGCTTGAATTCCACGGTTTTCGGCTTCAAGGGTAGATTTTACCGACAGAAGAGGGGTACGGCGATGGGGTCACCTGTTTCGAGTGTGGTGGCAAATTTGTGCATGGAGGCGTTTGAAAACAGTACTTTAGATGGGTGAATTTACTGCGTCAAGGTCTGGAGGAAGCTATACGTCGATGAAACGTTTGTTATCCTGCCAAGATCTTCAGTTTCTGATTTTCATCTCTATTTGAACAGCTTGAACCCCCATATTCAATTTACGTTAGAGGAAGAAGATAGAGGTTCATTACCCTTTTTAGATGTTCGGATAAATAGAGATGTGGATGGGCGACTGTTGACTACGGTGTTTAGGAAACCAACACATACTGATAGGTATCTTGACTTTCGTTCTCATTACCCGGCATCACACAAAGCATCTGTCATTAGAGCCTTGCACCGACGAGCCTTTACACATTGTTGTAATGATGACCTTCGCAATGTTGAATTATGACGCAACAAAAGCGTGTTGAAAAACAACGGTTACCCGCGCAAATTTATCGCTCGTAACCAATGTGGTGTTAGTGGTGGAAACAGGAATGTAGAGGATGAGACTAGGAAGACATCAGTGGTTTTGCCATATGTGGCGGGTGTCTCAGAAAAGCTGTCTCGAATTCTCAGTTGTGTGAATGTTAAGACCTACTACAAACCTGTCTACACCCTGCGTGATCTATTACTTAAAGTTAAGGATCGCGTCCCTGAGGAGGAAAAATCTGGTGCTATTTACCAAATACCGTGTGGAGACTGTGACAAGGTGTATGTTGGACAGACGGGAAGATCGATACGTCTACGAGGGAAGGAGCATATGCGTGCGGTAGCTAGGGGAGACGATTCAAACCAGTTGGCTGAACATGTCTTCAGGGAGGGTCACGAACCAGATTGGCATTCGATGAAAATATTACATCAGAATGTGACGAATCTGGGGAGTAGACTTTTTCTGGAATCATGGGAAACCTACGGTTTGAGGAGTCGTGCAATAAACATCGCAAAACCTCTACCAGAACCTTACAGGATTTTTGCAAAACCTCGAGTTGGGGGTGTTCATCTGACATCGTCGGGTGCGGGGGCTTTCCCGGCGAGGGTTTCCCCAGCTGGAAATGCTCCGCACCAAATGGCGTCAGATGGGGATTCCCAACATGCGGGTATATAAGCTTAGGACTTTCACGAACTCTTCATTCTGCCTTCACTTGACAAAGGGAGCAGTTGGCTCCCGAAACGTCGTGTTTTTAAACCTTACGCCAGTGTCGAAATAACTGTTTGTTATGGAATCTCCTGGTGAAACTCTGTATTGTTTCGTTAAAGTAAATTGACTGATAGAAACTTCCGTTTTCCTTTTCAGTGTCTGTTGAAGATAAAATATTATACCAAATAATGAAACGATTAACCAGGGTTTACCATAACGAGTAAATTTTTAATCATAGTTTTAAGTTTTCATTATCCTTACTCCTTCTCTATTTTTGCTACTTAATTTTCTTCTTATTTAACATTCTTCCTTCTTTATTCTCATCTCCTTTTTTGACTTGTTCTAATTTATTTTCTTCGCTTTCTTTTCTTTTACTATTCTTGTTTCCAATTTATTTTCCTGTTTTACTTATTTCTCTTTTTATTTTCATTAGTTACCTTTCCCTTTTCTCTCGCATTCCGACCAATAACCAGTTTTACTCGTTATTTATAAAGTATTACAGTATTTATAACAAATATTGTATTTCTTGCACTTCAAAATCGTTTAAAAAATTTAAACTTCCAAATAAATTTCTATTTATTCTATTATTAAATAAACGTAAATTACTATTGATTATATTTTCAAAAAATTGCAAATTTTGTGGCTTGCAACTAAAATCTCAAATTATCAAATCCTATCTTTATTTTATAATTTGCATGTTATTATCGCACAGTTTTTTTCATTTATTGGGTTTTAATCGATTACTTTTATTTAACTTCATGTTTATTTCCCGAACATATACATTTTTTAAGAGATCACCTCTTATAGAGACCACCTATTTAAGGAATCCATGGTGGTCGTATTAAAAAGGATTTACTTTATAAGCAAATTGTGACACGCATATATATATATATATATATCAGAAGCAAATGAAAACATTGTTAAGACAATAGTTGAAACTGCTGGGGAAATTGGTGGTGTAACCTGTAAAAAGCACAATAGCAAATTATCTGAGAAGACGAAACAGCTCATGAAAAGGCGAAGAGATATGAAGGTGGACAATCGAAATACCAGTTCCAGGATTGAGTACATAGAACTTTGTAAAACTCTGCGCAAAAGCATGAAAGAAGACATAAGAAAATTCAATTGTGAGTTAGTAAGGAAGGCCATTGAAAATAACAAGAGCCTTAGGGTTGTTAAAGGAAGTTTATCTGTTGGGAAGAAACACATCATTGCATTAAAAGGAGAGGATGGCACCGTAACAAGAAATAGGGAAGAAATACTTAGAAGAGTTGAAGAATTCTACAAAAAACTATATGAAAGTAACAGTGGATTAAACGAAGACACTGAAATAGTCGAAGGAACAGCTCCTAAAATCTTAAAAGAAGAAGTTTCATTTGCAATAAAAAGTATGAAGAAAGGAAGATCCCCTGGCGATGATGGTATTACATTAGATATCCTAAAAGAAGCTGGAGAATATGTAGAAGACATACTTGCAAAATTCTTTACCAAATGTCTTAACAGCGGTAACATACCAAACCAATGGGATTCTGCAACAGTAATTCTTTTGCATAAAAAAGGTGATAAAGAGGATTTGAAAAATTACCGACCAATTAGCTTGTTACCTGCTATTTATAAAATCTTCACAAAAGTGCTAACACATCGCCTGCAGAAAAAATTAGATGCAGCTCAACCAAGAGAACAAGCTGGATTTCGAAGTGGATTCAGTACAGTGGACCATATTCAAGTATTAAGAGAATTAATTGAAAGAACACATGAATATGAACTTCCATTGTGTGTTGCATTTATTGACTATGAGAAGGCCTTTGACTCTATTAAAACATCAGCAGTCATCAACTCTTTAAGATCAACAGACATTGAGGATGTGTACATTGACATGGTGAAACGTGTGTATAAAAATGCAAGTGCAAAATTTCGGTTACATAAAGATACCAAAACTATCAAAATTGGTAAAGGTGTGAGGCAGGGAGATACCATTTCTCCAAAACTTTTTACTTCAGCTTTACAGATGATTTTTCAGCTGATAAATTGGAATAACAAGGGAATAAAAATAAATGGTGAATATTTAAATCATTTGCGGTTTGCTGATGACATTGTTATTTTTTCAACGAACCCATTAGAACTCCAAGACATGGTACAGGAGCTCTCAACTAGAAGTAAAGAAGTTGGACTCAAGATGAACCTACAAAAAACTAAGATCATGTTCAATAATTTTGTAGAGGAAACAAAAATACAAGTTGACAACATTGAGCTAGAAATTGCTGATTCATATATTTACCTTGGCCAGCTGATTTCAATGGATGGCAACATTATGAAAGAACTCAACAGACGTATTAAACTTGGCTGGAGTGCATTTGGAAGAAACAGTTTTATCCTGAAGGGGAAATTGCCTTTGTGTCTAAAAAGAAAGGTCTTCAACCAGTGTGTATTGCCAGTCCTCTCTTATGGATCAGAGACATGGAGTCTAACAGTTGGAGCAATACGAAAGTTACAGACAACGCAAAGGAGCATGGAGAGGTGCATGCTTGGAATAACTAGGAGAGATCGAAAAAGAAACACTTGGGTGAGAGAGCAAACTAGAGTAGAGGACATCATTGTTAAAGTAAAAGGGCTGAAATGGCGATGGGCTGGGCATATTGCAAGAAGAACTGATCAACGATGGACAACAGAAATTCTGAACTGGATTCCAAGAGACCACCGAAGACCTAGAAAACGTCCTCAAACTAGATGGGTGGATGAAATAAGAAAACAGGTTGGGGTGACGTGGAAACGAATGGCCCAGGATAGACTTGTGTGGAAAGCATTTGGAGAGACCTTCATCCAGCAGTGGATAGATAATGGTTGAATATGATGATGATGATATATATATATAATAGTTAGTTATTGTATTAATATGAAGACTGCAGCTTCTGGTAAATTAAATAGCACATTAGATAGTAATAGCGCAGCAATATAGCGAATCGAGTAATCTATTAACTCTAATAAAATTTAGAACTATTAAACTTGTTTGTAGAACGGTTCGACCAGAAAATCTTATTTGTTGCCAAGATAATATTTTGCAAATTTTTCCTTCCTTGAATATTTTTCTTTGTAAGCTGTTGCATATCTTTCCTAATTTGTTTCAAAATACTGCATCCTGTTCTATATTTGAACATTTGGGATTATGGTACTTTCAGAAACTCTCTATGTAAAGCAAGCTAGTTTGCATAAAGTTTTATCACAATGTTTGAAGATCTACCAGTTTTCAAATTATGAAATATTTTATTTTTCCAGTATCAAGAAATTCCTGCTTGGCAATCAAAGTTTTCCAGTCAAAGTACGGAAATAGAAATTGTTCTCGTCTGCAGAAATAGTTTCAATTTAAAGATACCGAGTTTCGAAGAGTTTTCCAAAGAACGTGCATGAACGAATAGTTTGCATAAATTGATATTTCGCTTCTAAATATAAATCATATTTCTTTCCCGAACATTTTTGCTTCTGTCGTGCTTTTCATGAAATATTAGTTTATTTTGAAATGGAAATTAAATTCATACCCAATTCAATTTCTGAAAATTCCAGCATGTTTTTGTTGACAATTCAATTCGAATAAAAAACAAAATATTACCTTTGTAACCAGCTTCGTGAAGTATAATCTACATACATTTTTTGTTTACAACTTACAAAAAAGTACATTTTTATATTTTTCAAAAATGCCTTTCCTTTCTTCATAGATGTTGATATTTCAACAAACCTTAGGTATAAAACTAATCTACAAATGAAACTATCCGGCATGAAAATCGGAATATGAATTGATATTTTTGAAATTTACTTAATTAAATTGGCATAAAGAAAATGGAAACATGGGAGATTGAGGAAAAAAGTTTCTGATGCGGTTCGGATTCATTACTGATTACTCACTGTGTGTGTGTGTGTGTGTGTGTGGGCGCGTTTTAAAAGAATATTAAATTCCAATATTCAAATTTCGAATCAAACTAGAAGCACTTTAACCCATATTAACCCATATAACACAGAGTCGGCTGATACTGTGTGTCTTTCCCACGTTTAATACAATTATCAGAAATTGGCTGTTGATTGATCACGAAAGTTACAAGACACAAATCAGCAAGACATGCCGTACAGGAAAGTTAAAATGAATGAAACAGCCGTGTATCAGATTGGTCTGGATTCAACGAGCGTAAGTTTATATCTGAGCATTCAGCCACCGAGATATGTCTAAATTAGCCTTAGTACATGAGTTTATTCATTTTATATTCATACCTTTCTCAAAACAGAAGTTCGTGGAGAAATTGATTAAGTAAATTACGTAAATTTTCTAGCATATAAAGCTACAGGTTTCTGGATTTGTACCAGCCTTAGATGTGGCGTTTTTCTTTTACATTCTCGCAATACGTTGTCTCTTGCGTTTGCGTCTGTTGTCTAATTCATCATCAATTAATAACCACTTCCATTTCAATTGTTCTGATCCTGGGATGGACCATATTAACATGAGTCAAAAAGCTCTAACTGGGGTCAAAAACGTGGATTTTAAAAGTTTTATTTTCCGTAAGTTGAGATGCAATGATTAAACTTATGTGTAAAATATTATATATTAACTAGCCGAGTCTGGAATGCGTTGCCACAGGAACTTGTGACATTGCCTTCCCTCGCTGCTTTTTGTCTGACTCTAGAAGTCTTTAATCTGTCATGTTTGTTTTTGTTTTGTTTTTAGTTTTTTTTCCTTATTAGTGTTTGTCCCATGTTTATTTAAGTTTTTTTATTCTATTCGGATTCTTGCTTTTGTAATTCTGAACTTTACTTCTAATGTGAGAGTATTTGTAACCTGTTGAGTTATAATAATGTATTTATAATATATTTATTAATATTGATATAATTATACACAAAAATGCCTTAGCATTAACATCGACTACGAAAACAATCAAAGCTGCACCATGGTTGTACTTTGTGTATTCAACTTTATTGTTTTATTATGCAGTTAGTACAACGTTTATCGTATATACTGAACATAAAGCATGTAAAAGAAATATATATATATATATATTGAGGCGCACGCGCTGCACTTCGTCATTTGACCCGGGACGATCTTTACAGCCGGGGAAGTGAGGCATGCGCGCTGTCCTTCGGCTGTGATGGCGTTTGACACTTTAGAACTGAAGTGAAGTGAATGTGTGTTCGCGCATGAGCGTTTGTGCTGGGATTCTATCAGTCAGATAGATTTGTTCCATATCATCGGACCGAGCGGTCGCGTATAACGTTCATCGTTGTTTTAATGTGATATGCATTTCTTTTTAGTTTTAAATCGTAATGTTTTTAGTTTGCTTTAAATAAATTTACTTTTGTTTTCTTTTGTGGATTCGGTGTCGTCTCAATATACATATATATAACCACAATATCCTACAAAATTGTTGTTATTATCCGTTTAAGTGGCAATTTTAAAGTGAGACTGATGTATAAGCCCGTCGAGAATATACTTCGAAAATGGTTCTTTTCTATGCTGTTTCACTGACATACAACAATCGTTTCATAGGATATTCCTTTCACAAGGTTAACAGAATTATCAAATATCGGTCGGGTCATGGAAAGTGTGTTGTGGCTTTTTGTGGAGAAATTAACGATAAACATTTCGGTACCCGCATTTTCAAAATTCAAACTGAAACTGTTTCTTAAAAGAGAGGAGGCACCGTCCTAGCCAGGAATCGAACCGGGGTCCCCATCGTAAGAACCGGAGTGCTATAACCGAATAGACTATCGGTGAAGCGAGAACGATTCTTCTTTTCTTTGGGTTTAAAATTTATAGAATGTTATTCCTGTTTTTGCAGGGATAATACTCTTCTAAATATTGCCTTCACATAAACCACCGAAGCAAGGTTTTATGATTTATCGCGGGCGGACTTATCGCTAAATTATGTTGTGGCACCCTGTTCACAAAACAGCTCTAGATTCAGGATTATAAACGTGGGTACTAAAATATTCATTAACCACTTCTACTAATAAAATAACCAAAGATTTATTATAGTGAGATTAAACCAAAACAGGAAATTCTGCATGGCAACATGACGATTTCCACTATGCAATTAGATTCACATGAAACGTTTTCCACTGAAATGCGGTCATATCGAAAAATATCGGTTAATCTCTTTAGGAAAACATGACCTCTTTTTTGAAAGATGCCAGTATCCAAACATTCTTTATATAAATCGAACACTACGCGGTCGTCGAAGGTCGTGGGTTCAGGTCCCACCGAAGGCAGAAATATTTATTTTCTTTCGAACGTTTCACCATCTAATCACGCCATACCATCGGCGTTGGTATCACTCCGCCAATAAACGTTGATTGATTGACATTGTTGTTTGATCCAAACGTTCATTAGTTCAATGAAACCCTTCAACCATTTACGAGGGGTAGATAGAGATGGATGAAAGATCTAATAATTCAAAGCATTTTTTTTTAACTTCGTTTGTTTTCGTTCACAGAAATTTGATTTGGTTCAACATTGCTATTTGTGTTCATATTTGGAAATAGATTTTCAGTATTATAAGATTAATCGTAGTATATTTTCATTAAGGAACAGAAATTAACTGCTGTCTTAATATTAATCATATTATTTATTGTAAACTGCCTCCAATGCAAAGGATTCATTAAAATTACATTAAATTTTGAGCAGCATAAAATACGTTGGTCACGGTAATTTGCTTCTGATAATGCGCGTTTCTTATATTTCAGCTGGAATTTTTTTCCATCCAAAAACTAAACACAATATTCCTAGCAATCCATTTAGACTACAATCAATGATCATTAAATTTAAGTTAATATGTTCTAACCGTTAAACTACTGAGTACAACCTCTGGCAAGAATTATCTGATATTTTCAAAGTGCAATTAACGGTTCAAAATTGACATATTTTCTAGAAATAGTACATCGATCGATACATTTAAGGCGGAGGCATATTATTTTACAGCATTTAAACTACATGATGGGAAAATTTGCTTAATGTAAAAATTGTATTTGAGGTAATAAATAGTGAAGGGAAAATACGTATGTTGAAAAAATTACCTAATGCGTTTTCTGTGTGGAAAAAAATTATCTAATGCTGACAAAATGTATTGAAATGTTATGTCAAAATGAAATTTCATACGACCACGGAAGAACTACTGCGCTGTAGCGTTTACGCAGGAAGACCGCATCGTTACATTTCCTTTAATGAAACGAACAGGAATGGCTCCAACACGCGAATATTCATAAGGTGTGAGAAATCTTATTGTTAAACATTTAAAGGAAGGCAAAAAACAGAAAGAAGTGGCTACTATCACGGGATGTTCTCAAGGTATGATATCCAATTTGTGGGCAAAATTTAAAGCCACTGGCAGTGTTAAAAATAAAATGGGACGTGGTCGTTTTAAAAAAACAACGAAGCAACAGGATCGCCACGTAATATTTTTTTTAATGCGAGAATCTTTATAAAAATAACTCTATTGTATATGGAGCTTACGTGTATGAGTGTCTCTGATAAAACACTTGAAAATCGAATTGAATGAGCGTGGATTTTCCTTCTGTAAGGCTAAAACAAAACCATTACTCACACGTGCTCATTGCCAAAAGCTTTTAAAATGAGCAAAAAATATCAGAATTGGACTGCTGATGATTGGAAGATAGTCATTTTTTCGGAAGAATCCGGAATATTCTTTACTAGTGGCGATGGTGTTAGAAAATTCGTATAAAGACATCCGGGAGAAAATTTTGATCCAAAGTGTTCGCTATCTAAAACAAAATTTCGCAGTATTGTATGACATGGACCTGCATCACAGCTAAAGGAACTGGTAGTTTATGCCACCTTAAAAGCACTGTTGATGCTGAAGTTTTATTGCTCAATTTTAGAACACTTTTTGATACCTGCGATGGAAGATTGAAATTTGAGGATAAGGATGAGATCATTTTTCAGGATGATAATGCGCCCGGTCATCTCGCTAAATTAGTCAAAAAACATTTACAAGAAACTTCTCTTACAACCATCACTTTGTCTGCGAATAGTCCAGATATGAACCCTACAGAAAATATCTGGTGGAATTTATAGAAACTCGTCGATGAGCAGAAGCTAACGAACAGACAAGAACTGGAAAACGTAATCATTAAAGCTTGAGAAGAAGTTGACCCTGATATATTTTTTAATCCATGCCATGACGAATTCAAGCTCTCATTGAAGCTTGAAGAAGAGTAACGAAATATTGATTAAAACTATAATGACTATTAGATAATTTTTTCGTGATTATATGCATATTAGTTATTTTTTCCAACGAGCTTTCAAATTTTTGACAGTATCTCTGATATACTTATATTTTATTTATGCCGTTATGTTTATTATATATATTTCAAGGTATTAAATATAAATTATGTTTTTGTACACAGTCTTTTTACTTATCTTCATAAATGTAATAATTAAGATAAAAATAATTCAAGGAAATGAAAGAAGTATCAGATAATTTTTGCCAGGGGTTGTATATTGTCATTTGGTGTTTTTATAGCACTTACTTTTGTGAAAAAGAATATAGAGGAACTTCGGATATTATGGAATAGTCGGGTAGTACGGAATACTAAGGTTTCTTTCGGTAATGTGCTGCCTCCAAGAGGCAATATCATAAACTACTTCAGAACGATCTCAGAGTGCCTATCAGAACATATCGTTCATCTTCAGGTATTATGGCATGTCGTGTGAATAAAGATTTGTTTTCTGTCTTTGGAAAATTTCAAGAGATAAGTTTTCAATTCCGTATATTCATTATTAGAAGTGACATATTTTCATTGAAACTAAGCATAATGTACACCTAAATACTAACAGTTTTTCATGTAATGCTCGTTTTTGTGTTCATGACCCATCCCAATAAACAGAGGGTGCTTTTTCCAAGATGACGTGTCGGGTTGTATGGGATAGCAGTATTTCATAAAACCCGACATGAAATCATACTGTTCTATATAACCCGACAAAATATTTACTGCTCCCTTTAATAGAATTTTATTTTAGAAAAATTAACTATTGTAGTATCTACCCGTTCTTTCGAACTTTTCTGTTGAGTCTTTATTATCTTTATTCTGTTTATGAGGTGCTTATGGAGTTTATATGCCGAGTATGAGTAATACAGAGAGCACAATACAGACATTGTATTATCGCAACTTGGATATGATCAACATAACAATGGTCAATCATGTCACTGTTATTTACTTACCGCTCCACTGCTCACATGAGATTCAACCCCTTGATAAGAGTTTCATGGGTCCATTTAAATCTTATTACAGTGATTAAATGAGAACCTTTCTAAGGCACAGCACACTACCCTTGAGTGTGTGAAACGTGATGGGGCTGTTTGGCCAAGCTTACCTCAAAGTTTAAAGTGGCTACATAACATTTAATGGCTTTAAAGTCACTGGAATATTTCTTCTAAATAGGAATATCCTTTCCGGTGAAGATTTTTTTTGCTTTCTCGATAAGGAAAAGATCTGAACCTAACTGTGATCATGGCGATCTCCAAAATGCCGAGGAACTAAGGCCTATTTCGGTCGAACCTGCTGCTTGCTCATCTAAAATCTTCTAAGCAGTTTGGTTCAACCCTCAAACATATCGCCACCAAATCTAGTTTTTTTATATTTTTTTCGATTTTATTATTTTAAGCCATATTCCGTATTAGCCGACTATCTCATAGTTCCCTCCAAATGAGTTTTTTTTCATACTTTTTTATTTGGTTGCATGTGATAAAATTTCGTAAAACAATTTTTGATTATAGATATTTAATCACAGATAGTTGAAGTTTGAAATTATATTTGGATTCGAATTTTGAACAATATCGGGCTGTGGTATTGCCTCAAATGTAAATGGTATCCCATAATACCCGAAGTTCCTCTATAAATTCGTGAAAATTTATACGGAAACAATACAAATCTTACCTCTATAGTAGTCATAGTTTTTCAAGCTTTATTGAAAAATTATTTCTAATACAATTACTTCTATCAGGAATACCTTCTGAGAAATTGGATTTTCTGAGTGCATAATTAATGTAAATGTCATTTTTAAAGTAGCTAACCCTGCTGAACTCGGAAACTAATCTTACTTTTCCGTTTATTCATCTAAGTCTTATCAAATAACTTAAAAGTAAAAGAAAAATATCTAGGATAAGAAATAATGTATACTGGGGCGTTATCTAAATATATGTCGTATGCCAACTTATTAAAATTCTATATTTTTCTCATGGAAAACTAAGACCCTCCTAACTCAAAAATTTATTTAAACCTTACACATTTTGATTGTCTTGTAGAAGCTGATGAAAATTGGGAATGTTTTAATTTTCTCTTTTTGAAACAAGATGTGAGAACATACATAAGGAATTGCTTACTGAAACCATTTAAAAAGCAAACATTCATGTAAACAGCCAAGCTGTGCTATGATCAGGTATTTTGCCATCAACGTATTGGAATGATAATCCAAGAGTTACCATTCGATGCAAGTCTGATATCATGGTAAGTTTCTTTTCTACATACACCCTATAACAAAAAAAATCGACGCACCAAGAAGGAGTTATCCGATTGTAATGAAATTTCGTACGCAAAGACATTTTGACCGAACATGCAAATGATTAAAATTTGGTGTCCAATGAATGAATAGCGACAACTCCAGCGCATCGGAACTGCGCATTTAACAGGTGTATATAAGGAGCGATTCTCAATATGTGGTCAAAATTTCTGTTGCATTTTGACTGCTCATTCCTGTCATTTCAATTTTACATAACTTTCTTACATTTTTAAAAGTATAATATATATATATTATATAAATGGTATTTGTTGACATTTGAATGCCGTAAATATTCACCTGAAAAAAGTACTTTCAACAAAATTTTAAAATCTAAAACATCAGAATTGCATTTTACTTCATAATCTACAGTAGTAATAATAAATTCACAAAATTTCATAAATAAATTCCAAAGTTCCTTAGATATAATGTAAATAGGTAAAATGTTCGCATCTCCAAACATACGTATTTTAATATAACAGCTGAAAAATATATCGTATAAGCATACGTGATCCCACTATTTACCAAAACGAATGTAAAGTGCGTGAAGTTGTTTACTTCTTTTCATGGATCTTCTCAATTTTAAAGTAAAATAAATAATAATTTTCTAAAATTAAACGCATGTGTTTAAAGTTGAAATATTTGGGTCCAGGGCCATATAAATGACCAATCCCTTTAAATCGATATTTTCATCCTAAGCGTTTACTATTTCTGCTGTAACTCGAGTTTTACTTGACGCACAATAATAATCTTGGTCTCTTATTTTTCAGAGATATATTGGCTTTCAAATTCAAAAATAAAACAAAACTTTTTTTTAAAGTTTAAAAGTCCAAAGTAACCTTAACAAAACTAACAAAAAGTATATTTCCTATTTGAGCACGTTTAAATACCTATGAATAGATTTAAAACTTAAAATCGATACTAAAGTAATCAACTATACCAGAAGTAGTTATTTGAGTTTCAGAAATCGTACAGACTAGTGGTGAATAATAGTGTAAAATACAAGATACCTTTCTGTTCACACTTTACACTCACCTTAGTCAAAAAAAACTAAAAAAAAAACTACTTCATAAAAATGTCACAAAATGTTTTCCTCGGAGTGGCATGCTTCGTTGTGAAATGGTTCAGTCTGCACTTAGGTCAATTTCTTCATTGGTTAGAAGAGTGTTTTGGGAAATTGCTTACGTGAATGGTAACTGCGACTTCCTTCTAGCGTAAGCCTGTTTAATGGAAAAGGACCAGCTTAATAAAAAGCTGTCAGGGACTCGAGGAGCTTAGCATTAATTATAAATTTAAACGAGGAAGATTGCTACCGTCTGACGGAGCTGAGTAAAGTATTCTTTCCGATTTACCTCTCACCAATTAGAACTAAGTAGAATGAAACAGCAGAAGTTTAAATTGGAGAAAACTATTTCTGTATAAGAATGCCAGGGAAGTCTCTGCGTCTGTCGACTAACAAGATGAGAAAACTTGTTTAAGTGCCACACTTTCTCCGTTGTTGACAATTTCACAGCTACATGATGTCATTGTTCTTCCTCGTAATTCTGCATATTGTCAATCAATCCGCAATTGCATCTCTTGTTTAGTCCTTAGAGGAATAAGCACGTGTTTAGTAAATAATTTCTGGCAAAAAATATTAAATGGCAAAATTTAAAAGCATTAAATAAATATTTAAACGCTTAAAAATCTTTTGCTTCACATAAAATCGTTTGTGATAATTTTAAATTCTAAAAATCTGTGTCCAAATTTGCGTAACATAAAGATATTTAAATATTGGACAAAAAAATACAAAAATTCTGTTCAAAATCCTTACATTTTCAATGACAAAACTTAATATTATTTTTAAAATTTTATAAGAATATTCATGTTGAATTATTGAGTTCTAAATTTACTGTATGTGATGATTTGTAAGAAGTATTCTTGTTGGATATTTTACTTTATACTCTTTGAAATAAAGAATAATTTGAAGTCTGAATACTAATATAGAAAGGAGTGAGCATCACTTCATAATGTCATTAAAAAAATTGATGTCATGGCATTAGGCCAAAAACAAAAGTGTCTTCACGCCCTTATGAAATATAGGGAGAAAAATTTGAATCGGATTTTACGTTTAATGTTTGTCAAAAGATCCATATTTTAATAGCATCTTTCATATTACAAAAAATTTCGTAAATAAAAAATTCTACAAAGAAATAAATTGCCTTTGAAACGAGTAAAAAATTAAAGAATTGAATCAGCAAAGCACATAAAGTTAAGTTTCTAAACTCCTATGTATAAATGACATGTTTGAGCTCCAAAGCAGAACGTTTTACGATGTTCTGCAACAAGACTTGAACTAATCAAAATTGTTCCGCAGGAGATGTATGTATATGTACTGTATGCAGGTATATACATTTTTAAATACTTTAAATATATATATATATATATATATATATATATATATATATATATATATATATATATATACAGGGTGGTCCTAAACTATATGTCAAAAATGTAAAGGCAGGTAGAGGGGACCTAAATAAGCAGATTTCGTATAGGAATGTGTGTGCGGTAATGACACATTAAAGCGCTAGCTTGTAAAGCAGTATGAATCACAGGAAACTGAAAAGACAAGTAAAGACAAAAGAAAACAAAAATTTATTAATAGTTTACAAGAGGTGCCCGAAAGAGCGGCCACCAACAGCGATACAAGATTCACAGCGACGGCGCATGGATCGGCGTACATTAGAAAAGACGTCAGGCATGTCGATCACATGTCCAGCAGCAACAGAGAAGCGGGCAACAAGATCTTCTTCAGATGTGACGGGACTCTCGTACACCAGGCTTTTAATATGACCCCAGAAGAAAAAATCCAAGCAGGTTAAATCTTAAATCAAGCAGTTTAAAACACTTTGATGGCTCACACCCAACGCACGTCCTACAGCTCTCGAGCTTGTCGAAGGATTATCCTCGACTGTGTTCAGTATTCTTTCTTCCACTGCAGGAGTTCTGCGATATCTTCCAAAGCCAGTTCCACGCCTGGAAGCATAAAATGATCCATTCGTGCGTAACTCCCGATGCAGACGCTCGAATGTTCGACGATCCGGCTGATTCCTATCCGGGAATCGCTCCCTGTACATCCTTTGAGCAGCTAATCCATTTCCTTGTGCAGCCCCATACATGAAATGCATGTCGGCCAGCTCCGCATTGGTGAAACGATGCATGCTGCTCGAGATCCGTGCGGGAAATGATGAATCCAGCTAGCGAAGCGCTTTTATACGCCGCAGTCATCAGCGCTCTCTACCGGCTCAAGGCGGCATTACCACACACACAATCCTATACGAAATCTGCTTATTTAGGTCCCCTCTACCTGCCTTTACATTTTTGACATATAGTTTAGGACCACCCTGTATATACATTTTTAAATACTATAAAACGCAAATTCCTTTTTAATGGAAATGCAGAAAACATTTTCTGAACTTATTATTATTTTTTTTAATTTATTAAAAAAATGATTCACCTGGAGTACAGTGAAGCCATTTGTTCTGCGACATGCGTCGTACTTTTCAGCATATGTTGCTTTGGGCGTTTGAGCACAAGAAAAACGGGAGTTATTTATAATTTATGGTGAGTTTCCAAGAAGGTAAATAATAAAACCGTAAAACAACGTTTTTAGTGAGTATAATGAATTTTAATAGTTAAAAATAATTACACGCTCGATCCATTTCGAGCCAGGCAACGTGCTGGCCTTCTTCAGGAGAAACACACAGTAAACTAACGATCATCTATTTATATAAATCGAACACTACGCAGATTAAATCAAACAACAATATCAATCAACGTTTATTGGCGTAGTGATACCAACGCCGATGGTATGGCGTGATTAGGTGGTGAAACATTCGAAAGAAAATATTTCTGCGTTGGGTGGAACCTGAATATACGCTCGTAAAGAGATTATATGTTGTCCTTCGTAGCTCAGTGGGTAGAGCCTCCGCCCGGCAAGTGGAAGGTCGTGGGTTCAGGTCCCACCGAAGGCAGAAATATTTATTTTCTTTCGAACGTTTCACCATCTAATCACGCCATACCATCGGCGTTGGTATCACTACGCCAATAAACGTTGATTGATATTGTTGTTTGAGACGATCATTTGTTTACAGTGTGTTGTTTCTCCTGGAGAAGGCAAGAACGTTGCCTGATTTTGGGGAAAAATACACAGTCAGCAAACGTTTATTTCCTTGCTGCGTGTTTTTCCTGAAGAAGGCCAGCACGTTGCTTGGCTTTCAGGAGAAATACAGAGTAAACAAATGATCATTTGTTTACAGTATGTTTCTCCTGAAGAAGGTCAGAACGTTGCCTGGCTCGAAATGCATAGAGTTTTTTGTTATTTTTAGCTATTAAAATCCATTGATAGCACTAAAACTTTGGGCCATAGTACAGAACATGTACCCTAGTGCTTTTTAGCGGGAAGTGTTTCCAACATGCATGGCAACAGTGACACTCCCTTTCTGCCATGTTGTTTACATCATGTCATCTTAACAACACAGACGTCCCGATTCAGTGAAGTTAAGAAAAAAAGAGGTACTAACCTTTATCGCTCTTCTTCGTCGGATGTGTGTAGTTTTTGTGGCGTTTAAAAATGTGGAAAACAAATATTCTGGTATATTTTTGTGCCAGCGTCGCCATAGAAATTCCGCGAAGTAGGAGTGGCAGTTCCTCATTCACGACTATGGATTTCCGTACCTCCTTCTTACCCCTCATCAGCCCCCTTCCTTCTCCACCTCTCTATCTCCCTTTGCCTTTCCCTTCCACCCTCCCTTCACCGTTACTACATCCCTACCTACCCCCTTCCTGGTCCTTTTCCTCTTCCTCCCACTTCCTCGCCTCCTCATCCCTTTCCTCCCTTCCCTTCCTCCTCCCTCCTCACCTATCATGCTTTCTGGGATCAGCACTGGAAAGCGTCATTCAAACGAGGCCTAGCCCCTAATCTTATTCCACAAAAAACAACCGTTCACACACAATACAATTTCCTGCAACGAACACAGCCAAAACGATGACTAAGACGAAACATGTGTAAATGCTCTTGCAGGTCCATATGCCTGTACGTGTGACTTCACACAGTCTATGACATTATAAGCCGATTTCCAAATACTTTTGACTCTTTTCAAGAGGAAAAAGCACTGGGGTACATGTTGTGTACTATTACCAAACTTTGTTTTACTGTTTTGTTAATTAATTCAGTGCTTAGTGCCTACAATTGTGTTGTTCCTAGGATAAGTGCCAATGTGGTAGAAAGCGTATTTATTTTCCTTTTGCAGTGATGGCAAAGGTGACACTAAGTCCATCATCTTGGGGCAATTCCTTGGTGCCTTGTTTGCGCCTTAAACGTTTTTCACGATATTGGATATATTGGTAAGAGAACACAGAGGTGCTGCGATATAGCTTAAAAATCATTTTCCTTAAGCTCTAGAAACCAGTTAGTAAAGGTCGTCCTGGGGACGTCCTGAGAATGTCTAGAACATCCGTGTTTGCTCATAGTACGTAATGAGTGTTTTTCGCACGTTCTCAGGACGTCCTTTCTGGACGTGCGGAGGACATGGGTATAGGACATCCTGACGATGTCCAGAGCAACCGTGTTTGTTTCTGGTACGTAATGGGTGTTTTTCGCACATCCTCAGAACATCCTTTTTAGGACGTGCGGAGGACATCGTTATAGGACGTCCTGAGGATGTCTCATTCAAATTCTCGTTTGGATCATCCTATAGCAAAAGTCTTGGGGACGTCCTCAGGATGTCCAGGGCATCCGTATTTTCCCCTAGTATGTAATGGGTGTTTTCCCACATACTCAAGATATCCTATTCACGTCCTTGTTTGTCACACACACACTGATATACGCAGGGGGGTGTTGATGAGGGTTGTAACCCCCCATTGCAATGAAATTTTGTATATTTAACATAGGAATATGTGAGTTGTAGCTCTGTAACCCCTATTTAGCCTATATTATGAACTTACTGGGTACACTCATGATCATCCTACAGCAGAAGTACTCTAAGTGTCCTGTGAGAAACATATTTCGGATGAAATTTTTCAGAGTATAAATTTGCAAATTTTGATATTTTCCTTACATTCGTCTGTACACTTACACGCTCAGACGTTGGAGAAGTTATGTCTGGATATATTCGAAAGGGTTATTTAGAGGTGTCCGTTATTTGGAAGTAATAGGCCATAGTACGTACATTTCATGCCGGACACTTTTCCAATTACCAATTCCAAAGCTTGTTACGCCATAACGCTTTCAAATAACGGACACCTCTGAATAACCGTCATTTCTGAATAATGGACTGTATACTTACTATATACGGTATACTATACACGGTATATAGTAAAACTTCATTTAATGGTCACCTCTTTGGGATTACAGCGCCGCCTTCGGCGGCCAACTTTCCCTCGAATTTTTATTTTTGCTTACTTCCTTCCTTCTTTAATGTTCACTCACTAAATAACTATAAGTTCGGAAGATATTAATAAAATCAAATCCTACCGAACTTATCTATAGAATCCTATGGAGGTTGTACTGTCTTTATTTATGTGTATATAATTTTCTGCCTGGTTTGGCAACAGGATATGAAGTACTTTTTATGGGAGTAATTGTGTCATCAGTTGCTTTATTTTCCCCTTCTGTTCATGCCTCCGAGCGGCGTGCTTTTTTTTGTCGCGTTGGTATAATTTTTTTTATAGGTAGATGATTCATTTTAACAGTATTGCATATTATTTTAGTCCTATTTCTAGTTTTTATTATATTTATTCACGATGCGTACGTCAAGGTTTAAGAGAAAATTCCTTTCTTTGTCTGACCGCAAAGAGGTCTACCTACTGCTGCGTGTAATTCAGCACCACGCATAGCAACAAGGTGACATTGGAATTGAAATTGAAAGCAAGAAGTATTTTTCATTTAAATAAAGATTAGTTGAACAAATGCACTCACTGCAGAAACGTTATATCGAATATTTCCTTTTCTGATTTCGTAATTATAGGACTGCTAGGGTCTTGGTAATTTGTCATTATATCGTAATGAGTCGCTAGATAGAGTGTCTACCGTATTTCAACTTTAAAATTTGTTTTTGACTTTAACAAGATTATAAAAAGACATTTACTTCATTTGCGAATTTTTTTTGTGATATTGTTATTATACTTAAGATGCATAATATAGCGAATAATTTCTGCACTGATCTTTTACATTATTAATATTCTCCTGTAATATGGTAATTTTCTGAATGGATATTTCCATTCGATTTAACACGATCTTTCAAAACTGAAATGGAGAGCAATTTTTCTCGTTAAGTTTCGTTTCGATAAATATTTCGTTACTGATACGCCAAATCAGTCATTTTATTTAAGATAAAAATAACAAATAGAATGTCCCAATAATTAGTAACAAAAGCAGACCTAATTTTAAAAAGTATGAGATATTTAAGCTTTTTTAAAAAAAAAATACGTACATCTGAGAGACGTAGTGTTGGCAACAGAGTATAAAACCCAGTGTTGCCATTTCAGGGTTAAAGTAACGAAGTTATGAATGTTTGTATCCTACGGCCAATTTAAAGTCCAAACCTATCAAACAAGTGACTTTGTAATATTGAATAAAAAATGCTAAAACATAGTCAAATACATGAGAATTTAATTTTATTGAAATTTGATGAACTTTTCATGCGCACTTCTTTTAAAACTTTGTGGCCGTTTCCAAGTGTTTCCTAACGTTAAAACCGGATTTTTGTTTCTTAAAGTAATCTTTTTGATTGCTTTTAGTTCACCGGACCGATAATAAACGCAAGGTATGGACCCTTCAAAAATTCGAAAAATTGGGTTTCAAAACTATCGAAAATGTCACCTTAATTATGTGTTTTTCAAAGGGTTTAACGAAAATAATTTTACTCTATCCGATATGCATATTGTGACACATAATGTGAACAGCATAATGGTTATAGTCGTGTAAGTGTATACAGATTAGTATATTATTTCAAGCTTTGGGTTGGAATTAGGAAAGAACATAGAGCCGTAAGTTTTTGCGAGTTTCCCTTCAGGGTGCGTATTTTTAAAACATAGTGTCCGTCCTGTGGAAATGGAATTCTTATCAGATTGAGATTTAAGCTTAAATCACCAAATAATCATCAATTGCTACGCAATTTTGACTGAGCATGTCCATTCTATCCTTGGCCATAGAACTCTCATAAGAAATCCTAGCTAGAAAACGATTTTTTAGATGTGAAGCACGTAAGATCTAAATGGAGGAGAAATGTCCGAATATTAGAATTTTTTTAATTTTCTAAAATGTTAATCAAATCTTTAACTAAATACCACAAATACAGAATCTTGTTAATACGCATATTTTAGAGTGTACAAAAATGTAAATTTTGAAGGAATTCAGTAATTCGTTCCAGTTAAAACAATATATATTAAGGCTTTAAATGTTTAAGTTAATTAAATAATTCGCCAAAAGATAAATTAGAATACATAGTTAAATAAATTTAATACGCCTTTTTTTGGAGGAGCCTACATGGTCTGTGTGCACATGTCGATGGCAAATTGAAGACTGATTTGATTTTAGAATTCGGAAAACAATTATACACGTACTGTTGCCAAATATAAAAAGTGAAACTATAATTATACAATATATGTTGCCAGATACGGAAGTCGAAATTATGTATATATAGAAAACATCACATAAAAGGAAACAACTTGGCATTTAGCCAATTTTAGAAATTAGACCTAAGTTTGCTTTCCTTGCGTTTCTAAGTGGCAACAGTTAAGAAAGCTTGCGAAGTGAACTAGCATTTCTATTATGGAAGCCCACAAGTGTATAAAATTGAACGTTCTCGGGTGTATTTTTTGACGTTAGTTATTACGTGACT
>QLNU02015359.1:3764115-3783838 GCA_006491805.2 Dysdera silvatica | reverse complement strand
TTTAATTGATTAAAATTGAAAAGCAGTTCAATTATTAGCAAGTATAAAATCATTGTTTAAATTTCCCTAATTACCATTCTTTACACCGAAAATTGTTTTATGTGGGATCTTTAATTCACATACTCATTTTGCCAAAATTGGAAGCGGGTTTGTTTCCATTCGTGCATCTAGCTAATTAGACAGACAAATAAATTTTATAATAAATAATAGAAACTGATAATTTTCCCAATAATATCCACTTGTATATCTGCGCTTCGATGTATAGGTCTCACAATGTTGCAATGGTGACTCGTTCGACTCTCAGCGGTTCCAAAATCAAAGATTACCATCTAACTGCTCACCGTATTTTAGAGGTTTGAAGAATATTTTAAATTCCAGAAATGGGTGTAAATCAAGGGTAGTTATTAGTAAATATGCTTTTTTATCGAAGTCCAGGCTTCACTGAAACACGAGGTGCATTTATAACCATTAACAGGGTTACTATAATAAATTGACACCCACGGTTTGAAGCCCATACTAGATTTGTTTTAGGTATAGGAGAAAACGGGATGTCGTTCCCGTCCTAGAATTGGACTAAAGTCCCCTCGTTGGGCCCAGAGTGCCTTTACCATTAAACTGCCGAGGACAGAAACAACGCTCCCTTTCTCCGTATGTGACGTTGTAAAATATTATTATCCTCCTCATTCACAACAAACACAATCGACAATATTATGGTCTACACACAAACCCACCGAGACGATTTTTTTGTGAGGGGGATTTTTATTAAGGTAATATATTGACACCCACGTTTTTAAGATCATACCAGAGCTGTTTTAGATATATAAGGAAAAGAGACATCGTTCCCGTCCTAGAATCCAACTAGGGTCCCTCCTTTAAGCCCGGGGGTTATTAGTCACTAGACCAACGAGGACAGGAACAGCGCTTCTTCGCCGTATATGAAGTTGTAAGATATTATTATAGGGGCCCCAAGTTCTACTCCAAGGCGGTCACGATGTCTCTTTTTCTCCTATACCTAAAACATTTCTAGCATGAGTTTAAAAACTTTGTGTCAATTTATTGTCCTATTAAAATCCCCCACAAAAGGTGCACAAAAACTCGCCACGGTGGCTTTGTGTGCCGATCATATTGGCAACTGCGTTTTCTCTGAGAAACACAACGATGACTTACAATACAATAACAGGATTACTTGGTAGTTCATAAATGTGGAAAGCATCCAAAAATTTGACTAAAACAATGATCCAAGTGCATAAATAATTTATATGTCATTTATCCTATTTAATTGACGGAATAACAGCTTTTGGCATTTTATCAATTTAACCATACTCGATTTAAAATTTTGGAAGTCCAAAACGAATTTAGACACACACAGTTTAACAATTAATTTTTAATAGTGGTCTTATGAACAATAATATCCCCAGATAACAAAGATCGCCCTTGGGACGTCCTGAGGACGTTCTGGACATCCTCAGGACGTTACTAGGACGATCTTTACTATCTGGGTCGTCAAAAAAGTTGAATTAATTGCCTATTGTCTCCATACATAGCGACGACGGCAGTTAAATCGAATAAAACATTGTTAAGGTTTTCACAACGTTTATGTTCTATTTTCAAGTTAACATCAAATTAAAGGTTAGAAAAAAAGTCACTTTAAATCCATTTACTTTGTTTGTTTTTTTGTTTTGTTTTTGTTTTGTTTTTTGACACTTCAAAACACTTTGCTCCTCCTCGAAAGAAACTGGAAAAACGAAGCCCTGTCAAAACACTCGAATGCAAAAGCACAAAACAATTTAAATTGTTTTGCTCACTTTTTTGTGATATTTTATAAAAATAAAATATCACAAGAAATTTTCGACACTTAAAATAAAATTGCGAGATGGTTTTAATTGAAGCAATTCAGTTTTTTATTAACGAAATGGACAATAAATGCAATAATTACAATCAAAAATGAAGGCCTCATTAGAGTTTTTACACAAATGCGTTTTTTGTCGTTTTTCTTACCAATTATTAAATCAACAATTATTTATGCAGTAAATTTAATTAAAAACTGATTTGTAATTATGTTTTTTGGGAATTTCGTTATTAAAAATTCTAAAAACACAAAAGACGATATACTCGTATTTTTTTATTAATAAATATAATTTATTAGCATTCTTATGGCTTATTTAATTGAAAGTTCAAATAATTTTTCCAATAAGTAATTAGAAGGTAATTATAGTATATATATTCTATAAATCGTACCTATACTGATATCTAATATCATACATAATATATCACACCGTGCACAAGCGGGCATTTTAGGGGACCTATCTTCGATTATTTTTTGGGGCCCGTTTTACACCAACCTTTAACTTTTACTATATTTTTAATAAGCAAACTCTAATATATAACAAACTTCCCAATTTGGGGCCCTTGTTTTGGGGCCCAATCCGTTAAAATGGTACGGCATAGGTAGCTTGGTGAATAAAGCCATAAACGAAATTTATGGTCATTTAGATGAAATTTATGTAATTGCTTTGTTTTATAATATAACATACTTAAACACTGATGGACTTAGAGGTGCCCAGACAAACTCAATATATGTTGGTTAAAGCGATACTTTAACAACTTTACTATATATAACTTATATATTGTTAAGCGATATTGTTAAGCGATAACTTAACAACGATACTTTAGCACTTTAACAGGTCATAGACCTAAAAAAATCCACCTGCATTTGAGATTATTATAGAAAAAGTACGTTCCCATGTATAAATATTCCACATCATTGACGCACACAAAAAATTCAGAAGAGGAATTACATGTTTATAATGATGAATTACAAAGCTAGAACTCCATATATTTATATACATATACATGCAAAATTTCACAGCAATTGTTGGGGGATTATGACTCCCATCACGGGCGCCGTTAGGGGGAGGAACAAGGGCACCCGTCCCCCAATGTTGGTATTAGGGTTCAATATCCCCAATTTCAAACAAAAATTTTATAATAGGTAACGTCGTTAATTTTTCTTTTTACCCTAAGGAGGTCGTTTATATATTTCAACGTAGTGTATTTAGTACGAAATAAAAAAATGCACTTTGTCATTTATTTGATGTAATTATACCTTTTGTTAGATTGTACTATATAGCTCTCTTTTCTGCATGGCAGCGTTTTCATTGACGTGTTATTATTTAAACTTTCAAACTGAACGTTTCTAATGACGTTACGCATACAACTATAGCTTTTCTATTTTAATTTCACAAGCTCAGGGACCTTTTTGACCCAGTAAGCTCATTATCAACGACATAAATTAAAGGGACTGTCTACACCATCACCATAATAAATACGAAATTTATTAAGGAGCATTGCATGTGAAAATGAAACTGGAAATGTAACTAGAATATTAATTTTATGGTAAAGTGAACGTCATCAAGCAGAAGCATATTTAAATTAAACACTGCTTTGTTGATGTCTGTTATCCCTGTAAAGAGTTGTTAACAACATGATACATTTTTTCGAGAAGGCAAAAAACTTTTATAACCTCACTAATGAATAAGTATTGAGGGGCCTTGGGGCCACCCGTTGGCACGGCCCTGATAAACAACCATCTTCCTTCCACTGGTATACGTCCTCCAACGTTGTTATGCCGTTGGGGCCCATAACTTACATAAAAGCCCTCCTTGTATTCGCCAGTGGTCTGTATAAGAGAAAAACTTGAGCGTAGCTTAAAACACTTTGTGATTTTTATGTTAATTGTGAGCAATAGTTTATATGAAAACTAGATGTATTAAATTCCATGAGCTTGTTGAATTTATTTCATTCAGTGTCATGAAAATACAGGGTGATTCAAAACTAATGGAACAAACTGAAAGGGGTGGTAAAGGACGCCAAATAAGCCATATTTGGCGAAATCCAGGTCCGCAAAGGACCCGATTTGGCTGTAGAGTGAATTTATTATACACATCCACATCGTTGTTACGTAGGCAATTACATGAACAAAAAAATTTTTTTGACATATAATTTAAGCGATAGACCTAATAATGCAGCAGGGGCCAAAAAAATCGGAAATTCTCATCCCTGGTCCTAAATAGTGTTGTCATTTAGTCATCAAAAGTATGGAAAACGATTGTTTTACCATACTGGAGGCATTTGAGAATTGTCAGACATGAGTGATAGGCGAAGGACCTCAAAAGAAAGAATTTTGGTCCAGTGAAACAATGTGATGCGAGAAATTGTTAAAAAGCAAAACGATAAGTTGGTCCACCTAGTTGGAGATTACCCAGAGCCCCTGGAATATATATATATATTCTAGGTAATCTAGGCTTTAGGTAATCTCCAACTAGGTGGACCAACTTATCGTTTTGCTTTTTAACAATTTCTTGCATCACATTGGTTCACTGGACCAAAATTCCTTCTTTTGAGGTCTTTCGCCTATTACTCATGTCTGACAATATATATATAAAAGTTACACATATTTGTAGAAATTTGTCAAAGAATTATTAAAGAATTTCGCAAAGTATAAACCATTTTATACAATATTTAAATAATATACATATAAACGTTTCACATGTTTATAGAAATTTGTTAACAAATAATTTCACAAAATTTTAAACATTTTAAACAATTTATTTAAATAAATCGAACACTACGCAGATTAAATTAAACAATAATATAAATCAACGTTTATTGGCGTAGTGATACCAGCGCCGATGTTATGGCGTGATTAGATAGTGAAACGTTCGAAAGAAAATAAATATTTCTGCGTTCGGTGGGACCTGAACCCACAACCTTCCACTTGCCTGGTGGAGGCTCTACCATCTGAGCTACGAACCACCATCTAATTACGCCATACCATCGGTGTTGGTATCACTACGCCAATAAACGTTGATGGATATTGTTGTTTGATTTAATCTGCGTAGTGTTCGATTTATATAAAATAAATACATATGCTGCAACGTGCATTTCGATCAATTTAATACCAATCTTTTTGTGATTTGGTTTAAATAGTAGTCTATGTACTACACCATTCTGCGAAATAACTGGCTTCAGTTAAGTCCTTATATACATTCGTAAAGATTAGATATTGTCGTTACACACACACACATATATATATATGTGTATGTGTATGTATATATATGTGTATGTGTATGTATATATATACTACCATTATATATACCTTGCATGAGATTCTTTATCCAGTGTAATTATTTAATTGTGTTACTTTTTTAGATCTCCGTATAGAACTTGGTAAGGAATCCCATGCAAGGACTTGCATTTATGATAAAGGAAGGCATTTGCTATTTAAAGTTACAACGCAGTCCAGCTTCGAATCTAATATAAGCATCAAAGTTCAACGCAATAGTATTATTTCTCAATTAAAAAGAATCCACAGAATTTGAAGACTCAAGCCTTTTAGAAGCTATTAAATTGCTTGAATGCAGACTGAAAGGCAATCTAATACCGGAACGTTTTATTGCTTATTTTTTTTTAATAAGTTGAAAAAAAATGTTTGCTCTGAAATCTCCCCATTTTGAAGGCTTTTCTTACTATTTCAGCTTCCTTAGCTATAATCTGGCAAATCTGCTGCCCTGTTGCCTGACACTCCACTCTATTCCTTTTAAGCCTAATTTTGATCCCATCTTATTTGCTGTACCGAAAGTTCGTCCGCATCCCAATGTAAGTCCTTTCATTCTTTTTTCCATTCTCATTCATTTGAGTTTCCCTCGTTTTTTGCTCGGATTTTCGGAAAGCATGGATTTCTTTTTTCTTAGGCTAATTTCTGTACAAAAACATTCCGTTGCTTAGAGCCTACATGACAGAAGCCTTCTTTGAAAGCGTTCCTACACGTTGTGTCCTATTTCCATTTATTAATCAATCCATATTCTATTTTCTTTCAAATTCACTCTGTTCTTTACCTTATTTTTTTTAATTATTTGCTGTTATCGTATTGATTTTTATTTTTATTGATTTTACGTTGTTTCTGCTATTTCTGTCAACTTCCCATCATTTGAATTTTACATAATTTTTTTGACATTTCCAAACACAAAAACACACACACACACATATGTATACATAGATATACATGTATGAATTGTGACTTTATTGTGCAAGAAGGATGTAGTGAAGAATTTTGAATTATTCATTTCTGAAGTCGCTGCACTCCCACGCCACTGACATTTACAGTGAAATATATTTGCCTTTCAAATATTTTGAAAGAACAAAAATTTACGAAATTTGCTTGTAATTTCCATGCGGCTATATAAATCTTGCAGTTTACTAAAAAATTATTTTAGGAGCTAAGTGGGGAAACAAATTTTATTCCTTTGGATTTACATAAACAAACGGTTTTGAAATAATAGATGAAATGGTTTTTCCCCTTTATTTACTCAGAAATATTAGCAGGCATCTGTTTTTCCAAAGTATGAAATAAAAATATACTCCGGTATTAAAATACTCATAAAAAGATTACTCGAAATTTTGAAAACTTCCCGAACGATATTTAATATTCCTGCGGAAAATTTTTAACTTTCTATTCGATCAAATGGATAAATTCGTTAAGTTACTTTGCAAACACGAAAACTCTTGAAAACTTTGAGTAACATTACTGCTGAAACTACATAAATTTAAATTACAAATGTCGATTTTTAATAATTCGGTAGCCTTTTTAAATACAAACTCATTGATTTCGCAAAGGAAATATGAAACCAGCGACATGCTAGCATATTTGAAATCACTTGCTGAGAGGAAATTTTCATATTCTAGTTTACACTATCGCCCTTCGCAAATCTAAAATCCCATTGAGTCTATAGCATACCCAAATTGAAATTCACGAACAAATAAAATAATATTTATATTTCCAAAGAAATTAACACGTATCAGATTTTAGTTAAGGATTCTAAGAGCTTCTGGAAAATATTTATTTTCGGATTATTTATATAATTTTGATTTTTTTTTACACAGTTTAATCTTTTCAATGCCAGCGAATCCCTCACTAGTTTACTTTTGTTATTGAACCCTACGGTGGTGCCGTTAGCCCAGGGTCCACATTCAGTGACATCAAAATAAAACGTTTATCTACAAACTTCTCCCTACAGCCCGGCGGTTGATTCCTTAAACCTCAAGAGGTTCGAATCCCTCCGAAACCCGCATGTTCCCAAGAAGTCTGACCTTTGACTTTTCCATCCCACTGTAAAACAAACTTTTTTTAAGCAACTCATGATGAATCTTCTCATGATGGCGTTTGGATCATCTCAATCCGTAGCTTAGTTTAATCGCAATAAGAATCTGACGATTCAGATATAGCGTACACATTTTGATTTGAAAATAATCTCGCACCATTTAACATGATCAAGTAAATTGTATTTTACCGTTAAAGTGGCATTGCAAACGAACTCATTCCTGCAATGGCTAGAGACTCCATCTCATTCAGAATTAATATAGATTCTAGTCAGATTCGGACACCGGAAATCTACAAGGTGTCTGTTTCAACCACAACAGAAAACGATCATCAATTCTCAGAGAAAGAAATATTGCTGACTTTGGTGCTGCCTGTCAACTTTGAGTGATTATTTTTTCAAATTTGCTTGAGACGTAAAATTAAAAAAAATGTGCATAATCACATATTATAGTTTCCTGTTCTTCTATAAATCTGCTATCTTCAATGAATATACATGCATCTTCTTTGAAATATGTGGTTAAGCTGACGATAAACTCTCTTAGAATCAAATAATGTTTTATTTATTCTTCATTTGTTAAGTCACAATAGCGTTGTATCATGTGACAACAAATATCGTACAAGATAAATGCTTTTCATCAGTACATTGCATATTCGACTATATACAGAAAGTTCCCACGGAAACATCAGCACGGACATAACACACCTGAGACATTAACTGAAACTGCACTCACGATTAGACCACCAGGTATTTTCCATCCCTTCCTTTTTTTACCTCTCCTTTTCCACTACCATCTCAAACATCCCACCTTATTTTTCTTCATAATTATTAAATAACTAGTTACGAAAAAACTAATTTTGCATTGCATTGCATTGAAAAATAAAACGACTCGAAAGAGATTCTCTCACCATTTACATGGTCCCCTCCACTGCTTAGTTTATTTTCCGGTCATTTAGCCTCCAGTAATTTGTATTGAATAATAAGATTAATGGACTTTTCTTCCAAGGTTTTTAAAGTAACAGTGGGTAAGATTAAATTAATGGAATAAACTCCCGCTTTATGTTATTAATTATTAATGCGTGTTGAATAAGAGAGGCAGACGAACGTTGCTTAAGGTCGTGATGAAAAATCAGAAGTCTGCAGCTGAAAAAGCAACTACTAAACTGAATACCGTACTCACCAACACTATCAGCATCAAAACATTACGTAAGGAATTGCATAATCAAGATTTTTATAGACGAACTGCCACTGCAAAATCACTCATCAGTGATAAAAATTCTTCAAATAAAGAGGAGATATTGGTGCCATAGCCATAAAATGTGGAACATTGAGCAAGAGACAATGGTCATTTGGTCACAAGAGTCAAGCTTCAAACTATTTCGGACTTTTGTCCGAATTTACGTCTGGTGATAGCCATCACAAGCTCATAATCCAAATTGTTTGCCACCAAAGGTGAAATATGGAGGGGATTCCATCATGATATGGGCAATCATATAATGGTATTCTGGCGGATCTGTCATTACTCTGCAAGGTAACATCACTGCCAATGGCTACGTGGCCATTTTGAGTGACCTGATATATTCCAAGGCGCAAAGTTCGTTTTCCGATGGTGATGCTGTTTATCAGGATGACAACGCCCTTGTTCACACACCTCACATCGTTCAAGACTGGTTTTCTGAGCTCCGAGATGAAGTTTCACATCTTCCATGGCCTTCACAATCACCCCATTTCAACGTTATTGAGCCCTTGTGGTCAATGTTGGAGACAAACGTTCAAACGTTCTATCCATCTTAATCATCGTTAAGGGAACTTGCCAATAGTTTTCAAGAAGAATGCTACGATATTCTCCTGAAAACTATACAGGACCTTCATTATCTAATTAGAAGACTGCAAGCAGTTCTGAATGCCAAAGGTCGTCCTATGCCCTATTAGTCAAAGTTATATGCTTTTCGCAAGGTGTTTGCATATTTTTGTCCAATCCCTGTGTGTTCCGAAAATGTCACCGTAGGATGTAACACGCCGTGTTAATGATCTCAGTGAAGTAGACAATCAAGCATAAGTGGGTGAGAGAGGCGGAAATAAAACGTAAAAGGAAAATTAGAAATTTGAATCCGTTCGTTCGAATCCGGGATGAGGACAACGTCTCTTTTTCTCATAAACAAAAATAGCTCTAGTTTGAGCTACTAATACGTGGGTGTCAAATTTATTTGTAATAAAAAATCCCCCACGAAAAACTCACAAAAATCTCGCCCCGGTGGCTTTGTGTGTTGACCAATATTTGGCAATTGTGTTATCCCTGTGAAGGGTAATAATATCTTACAACTTAATATACGGAGAAAAATGCGTTTGTTCTTGTTCTCATTCGTCTAGTAGGTCAAGACACCGCGGGCTCAACGCGGAGACCCTGGTTCGAATCCGGGATGAGGACGGCGTCTCTTTTTCTCCTAAACAAAAATAGCTCTAGATTGAGCTACTAATACGTTGGTGTCAAATTTACTGCAACAATTATTTACTGCTTTCAAATACAATATATATTACAATATTACTTTCAATACGATATATATTACAATATTACTTTCAATGCAATATACATTACTTCCAATACAATATATATTACTTTCAATGCAATGTATATTACTTTCAATACAATATATATTACTTTCAATACAATATGTATTACTTTCAAGTATTACGTAAGCAATATATTGGATCATTTCCCACCCCCCCCCCAAGGTGCTTACGGAATACTTGAAATCCCCCATAGAAGAAATAGGGGATAAAAAAACCGAGCTCACTTATAGATTAAAACGTTAAAAAAGACGAAACATCTATTTTTTTCTGCGTGTTTTGTGGGGCGAGGACAACAAGTGTCATGCCGCTCAGGAACCTATAAATTTCCGAGGAATCCGATCTTCGATTCTTCGATGACCTAGGAAGCCAACACTCGGACTACAGTGCGCAATTAGTAGTTATAGTATCTATAGTAGCAATTAGTCGGTAGACAATTTTTTTAGGCACCGTTGGGAGTCGAACCCTAGACTACGGAGCCATGATCGAATACGTTACCATTGCATTACCGAAAGGCCGATACGTACGTTCCTAACAAACCAATGTTTATTAATAAAGACGTCTGAGTAGCGTGAAAAATCATTTAAGATATTATCTTTCTTTAAAAGGTGAATAAATAAGTCAGAAATATTATTCGTGGAATTTTTCAGAAATATTTTTCTAAAAAAAACTATTATTTTTTATCATTATTGATCGAAAATATTTTAACGTGTTTAATCAATCAAATGAAATTCGCTTCGCAAATAAAAGATGAAACTCTTGACAACAAAAATATTTTGAGTGATCGATTGTCGGTACGTTATACGGATTTTGTTATTTACGTTAAAATCGCATTCCACTCCTTCATAGTAGGATAAAAGTTCATCTCTTATTCTGACCACTCGCAAAATATATTTTAGGTACGTCTTCTGAATTTTAAACATTTAAGAATTCTTCAATTTTATATCGCTCTAAAAGTTCTTCTATGTTCCAAAGAATTACGAATAGCTGCTTTATAAAAAAAAATATATTTCTTTTTTCTTTTCCCTATTTCCGTATATTTATAAATACTTGATTATTTATTTATAGGGGAACTTTGAAGTTTAATGATATTTTCGATTCAACTCTTCTTTCAACTTTAAAAAATATTTCGTGTATTTGTTTGTGTGTGTTGCGCAGAGAGCGAATCTTACGTGAAATTGTGTAAAACGATTAAGCCACATCTTTCACATAAAATAGCGTTTAATAGACCTTATTGTATGTCTACTTTTGTTACTTTAGTTACGATTATTATGTATTTTATGTAGTATGAATGCAATCGTATTACACCTAATATAAAAAACCCGCTTTATCCACATAGGAGGCAACACCAGTGCCAACTGGGCTAATTAATTTATACTGGAGTTTCTGCACGCGGCGCAAGGATTGAACATTCCGTGTTATTGATTTGTGGAAGAATGATGTGCACGTGTTAAATACTGAATAATCGGTGTGTACCAACATTTGTGACATCTGGTTGCGTGTATTATCGCCAAAATGAGAATTCACATCTCATATCAAAATCTCTGTTGTTAGAAAATCTGGAATAATTCCTGAGATTCGAACACGCTTGTGAAATTATTTATTAGTGTTTAATACTATATTGTCCGATTTTATATTATGTTTATCCTACTCTGTCTTATGCTATTGACATTCCGTTGTCCAGAAGTGTATGGCAATAAATGTATATAGTGCTTGTCTTTAATCTCAAAAGCACATTAATATTGTCCATGCATTTTCTACAACGATAAGAGGATGTACACGTAAGTTTTCTAAAGGGGCATGGAGATATTTTAATTTGAACATCTCTTTGTCGCTATTGTTTGCACTGTGCCATGAACTGCTATAATATATTCGTATTTTACGTTTAATATCCCTCTCTTTACTCATGGGAACGTTTAAGTTGTAAGTTTAATCGTTCGTAATGTTTACTTCCTTTTGTTGCCTGGATTCGAACATTCTGAATGAAGTACTTAAGACTTCCTTTCTATATTATAGTAGAATTAAATGTATGCATTATCAGTAAAGTAAGACATCTCTGGATCCTTTGTAGATACTTACGTGTATATATATATATGAGACAAATATAACAATTACTAATATCCAATGAAATCAAGGTTTATTGGATTAGAATGTTAGCTTTCCTGGAGATGCTATGCTGCTGTTTGCAGCCACCTTTTCTAGAACTTTTTGCCTAATTTACTATCAAGAAGTTGAACGTTAATTAAAAAACGTAAAATAAAAGAAAATATTGGAGAGTTAAAGTCCTGCATCCTTATTTATGGATAGATTGAAAGAAAGCTTTTCATCTCTTTATTATAATTTTTTTTCACAATTTACATGAAACTCAACAACCAACGAAATGAAATAAATTTGCCTGCAGAAGCTGCGTCCCACGTATTAGTTCATTCGTCAAGCAAAATTCGCTTAGTAAAGGAAATGTAATTCTCGAAACGCTTCGAAATAATTTCTAATATATTGGACTAACGCCGAAATTTTATTGTAATGTTACTGAGGAACTGATCAGCAAATACAAAACTTATGGAAAATTTACGTCCCGGTGCCGGTTTTGACGGAAAAGTAATGGCAATCCGGTAGTGGCCAGTTGTCGGCAAATTGCTGGTATTCCTTTTGATGGCAAACTTTGACAACAACGTACAAAGATTGACCAGGGCTTACCATAACTAGTAAAATTTGACACTGGTCGGAATATACGAAATACAAATGAAGAAGGTAAAAGACATTTACCATCTGCAATTTTTTTTTTCTGCAGATGGTAAATGTCTTTTACCTTCTACATTTGTATTACGTATATTCCGATCAGTGGCAAATTTTTCTATTTATGGCAAACATTATCTTTCACGACAGCAGGGCAGAAAAATATGCCTGTTCTGGCCCATTGCAGGTCAGACGCTAATAGCAAGGTGAATGCAGCCGGAATAATTTATGAAATAGGATATATATAATTGAATAATAATTTCAAAAGTGAAACTTCTTCGAAGCGGAGGTGTATGTAAGCATAAGTGTACGCAGAAAGTTCATAAGGGGGGTTATAGGCTCAATGGGTTGGGGGGTTACAGAGCTACAACTCACATATTCATATGTTAAATATACAATAAATTTCGTTGAAATGGGAGTTACGACGTCCATAAACACCTCCCCCCCCCTAGTACCCCAGTCTATGTAGGAATTTGTAGATGGCGGAAGGGTGGGTTGATAAAGCGGAATTTCTTGTAAAACAGGATAAACACTCTATAACAAAAAAATCGACGCACCAAGAAGGAGTTGTCCGATTGCGATAAAAATTGGTGGATGTGAAGAACATACATAGAAAAAGAAACGATTAAAATTTCAGAACAATTGAATGATTTATTGCAGAGTTTGACCGTTACAAAGGGAGGAAGTCAATAAGGCGTTGGTCCACCTCTGGCCTGGATGCAAGCTGTCACCCGGCGTGGCATAGACTGATAAAGATCCCGGATGGTGTCCTGCGGAATTTCTTGCCAAATTGTCTCCAACTGTCGGGCTAAATCGTCAACATTCCGGGATGGTTGCAATCGCCTTCCCATAGCGTCCCAAATGTGCTCTATGGGAGAGAGATCAGGAGACCTAGCTTGCCAAGGAAGTGTTGGGCAAGCTTGAAGACAATTCATAGCAACACGTGCCGTGTGCGGCCGGACATTGTCTTGTTGAAACGTAAGTCCAGGGTGTCGCAAAAGGAACGGTAACACAACCGGTCGTAGAATGTCGTCTACGTACCGCTGTGCTGTAAGTGTGCCAGAAATGACCACCAAAGGGGTCCGGCTATCAAAGGAGATGGCACCCCAGACCATAACGCCCTGTTGTGGGCATGTGTGGCGTGCGATAGTAAGGGCAGGATCCCCACGCTGCCCTGGACGTCTCCAGACACGTCTGCGGTTGTCGTCAGGACACAGTTGGAAACGGGACTCGTCACTAAAGACTATACGTCCCCAGTCAGCGCAGTTCCAAGTTGATCGAGCCCGGCACCACTGTAATCGGACTTGACGGTGAGAGATAAGCAGAGTAAGGGTCGACGCGAGCGTAAATTCCGCTCTCTCAGTCGTCTGCAGAGGGTCATGTTGGACACATGTGTGCGGGCCACACGTTGGATAGTTGATAATGACGAATCCGGTGCTGTGACAGCTGCTCTGACAATCGCTCTGTCTTCCCGTTCTGTTGTGGCCCTAGGTCGACCGCTGCCGTCCCGACGCTGACATCTGCCGTTGTTGACCCACTCTTGCCAGCACCGTCCAATCGCCGCATCGCTTCGATCCACATGTCCAGCGATTCTTCGATTCGTCCAACCAGCCTCTTTCAATCCGATAGCACGACCTCTTTCAAACTCTGACATATGCTCGTAATGAGCACGAATCTTTCGGCGAGGCATTGTTACAGTCGACGTAAGATATCCGCAGTCAAAATGCAACAGAAATTTTGACCACATATTGAGAATCGCTCCTTATATACACCTGCTGAATGCGCAGTTCCGATGCGCTGGAGTTCCCGCTATTCATTCATTGGACACCAAATTTTAATCATTTGCATGTTCGGTCAAAATATCTTTACATACGAAATTTCATTACAGTAGGACAAATCTTTCTTGGTGAGTCGATTTTTTTGTTATAGAGTCATTTGTGACTTTTATTTTTCGTATTTTTTCGTTGTTCACTTTTATTATGTTCGCAGCCGAATGAACGTCAGGTAGTCATTGGTCACGGTTGATTGAACTCCATATACATACAGTGGTCTTTTGGAAACTGTCAAAAGGGCAAAACGTCTGTTTTTATCTTTTTGTTTATAGCTCCAAACACACGAAGGTTTTTCGTCTCTGTTATAAAGTACTGAGCGACTTACCATCGGAAAATGTATAGCTTTACGTGCAATCCGGCTACATCAAATGGTGTATGAAGATATGATTGCATAAAATAAATTAGGTCTATGGCAGCCTTATAAACTAAAAAAAAAATTCAATATGGCTATAAATTTTTACTTTTCAGAATTGAAGATAAGTTTTTTTTATCGGAAATCAGGGGTCTTTTTAGTGGCTTTAAAGCCACTGCTATAAGCATGATGACGCGCATAATATACGGATGCTAACACATTTGACTAATAACGTGTATATTTATTTTGTCTAACATTTACAAGCTTCGTTATTGTTATGGGAAATATACCGTCACACACACAAACGGTATCAATTAACCAAATACTCTGGAAAAGTATACAAGGCGGCTAAAAACTTATTTCTTTCTGCTTCCACAGCATATTTTTAATGGCCATGGGCTGGCGCTCAGCTGGCCCCCCCCCCAAGCACGGCCCTATCCATTATTAATCACTTTCATGATATGTGAGTTTGACAGCGCAAGGACAGTAAAGGTCACGCCATATCGTGGTGACATTTTACCTTCCCACCAGAAGTCAATAATTTTCTTATTTGTAACAATACAGGAGTAAAAGGATTTCTGTTTGAATCCTAAAACCTGAATATTCAAAATTTGATTTCATTGATTAATTAATTCTCCCGTGAAGCACTGTTTAATATAGATGGCAGTATATCCGAACTTACATTTTCCTATCTCTCTCTCTCTTTCTTTCTCTTGGGAGATATAGATTACCTTATAGGAGAAACCACGCATTTGTCTTCTAGATGCAAGGGGACCTACCGACCTGTATTAATTCACCCGTGGTTTGGGACTACGGTCAGACACTTAATAGCCCAGCCCAGTAATAACAACATTTGTTTGCTCTAGGTACAGGAATGTAAAGGATTTGTCAGTAACAAAATTGCCGACCGTCTTTCTAAACAGGATGCTGTCTCGTTATCCTTTGGACCATAAACTTGCGTTTCGCTGACATGGAGCAGGCCTCGCAATATTTTGATTGAGCACTTCCAGCTACTCCAACACAATATCTGGTCACACAAGATGAACCAAAAAGCAGGCCAAGGAAAGTATACGAGGGCTATACCCACGAGGAGTTACTGGGATCTTGACTTTAGGAAAATTTGAGTATGTGTAGGTCTATTTACAGGTCACTGTTAACTCAAAACACTTATACGCTTGCTTAATTTAGCAGATAACTCTACTTACATGGGGTATCGTAACATGGAAGAAGAAATATCTCATGTTCTTCGGAATTGCTAGTATATCGTACATAGATATATATATTTCCAGTATATCGCATGGAGATATATATTGTCAGTATATCGCATGGATATATATATTGTCAGTATATCGCATGGAGATATATATTGCCAGTATATCGCATGGAGATATATGTTGCCAGTATATCGCATATAGATATGGCGCTCTTCCCCCATTCACAAATTATTAAATAGATAAATTCACACAGCGCTTTAGCTACACTCTAGCCAAACAGGTTAACCTGCAAATAATTTCACCGAAAACATCCCGAAGAAACAAGTTTCTCGGATTTCGCGCCAAACAGCTCTCTCTCTCTCTCTCTCTCTCTCTCTCCTGGATTTCACGCACTTGCTGACTGGACCCGTTCTCGCGCGTTAGTTAGCCGGGTCGGTCTCCCGGCATGATTGAGCCGTCAATCGCCGTAAATTATTGACATCGATGTAATAAGTTTTATTACGCTTCAATCCTGGCCAGTGATTATGTTCATCTTAAAAATAGATTATTTCTTAACGTATCCATTTATTCTTCAATGCTGTTTTGTGACAACCGTCAATCATCGTCCTTGTAATCCTGTTTGGAGTCCAGGATGCAAGGATATCATAAACCAATCAACAAGTTTTCACTAAAACTTAAGGATAAAGTTACCATATATCACTTTATCTTAACATTAGATGCATTATATTGCCATTATATCATATATAGATGTACATTGTCAGCATATCGCATATAGATATATATTGCCAGTATATCGCATATATATATTGCCAATATATCGCATATATATATTGCCAATATATCGCATATAGATATATATTGCCAGTATATCGCATATATATATTGCCAATATATCGCATATATATATTGCCAATATATCGCATATATATTGTCAGTATATTGCATATAGATCCATATTGACAGTATATCGCATATATATTGTCAGTATATCGCATATATATTGTCAGTATATATCATATATATAACATGGTTGTGAGACAAGGACATTGACTGCCAAAGCTATCCAAAATTTACGAGTGGTAAAAAGGAATATGGAGAAGCAGATGCTTGGTATCACGCGACCGGATCGAAAGACCTGCAGTTAGATAAGAGATCAAACAAAAGTTTGTGATATCATTGCGAAGGTAAGAAATTTGAAATGGAAGTTGGCAGGCCATATTGCTAGAACTGACAACAGATGGACCAAAAACATCCTAGAATGGATCCCACTGGACACCACACACCCAAGGAAAAGGCCAAAAACGAGATGGGTGGATGAAATTATTAAATATATTGGACCAAAGTGGCAGCAAAAAGCACAAAATAGACTACGTTGGAAATATGCGGAGGAGGCCTTTATCCTGCAGTGGATTGACAACGGCTGAAATGAAATATATATATATCAGCCGATACATATACCGAGGCATTCAAGTTGGGGGGGGGGGAAAAAAATTGACTTTTGCACTGGAAGAACACACAGAAAAGTTGGCATCTCGAAACAAATGGCTTATTGTTGAACAATAGTGAAACTGCTGGGGAAATTGGTGGTGTAATATGTAAAAAGACAGGGCATGGGAATACTCTGAAGACAAAACAGCTCAATCAATGTGGACTGAACGTGATCCATAGGTCAAATGTCAAACTGATGATGATTGATGTGAAACTAATGTAGATTGTAAATGTCAATATCAATACTTTCCATTCTGGTGTTGATCATTCATTCTGTACATGTACCCAAGAACAGACTGGGTCACCGGCTCCCTGGGCTGGTGTGACCTTATGAGCAATAGTCGGAAATTTTCTTAGTAGCCTATGGACTCGGTCCCTCTAAAAATCCAAGGCATGTAGCCTTTGGAAGGACCCAGTCCCTCTCTGCATGTACTCCCTTAGAAATTTTTCTTGTGGTGAAATAGAGTTGATGACATTGATATTTCTTGAAATCGATGTGGATTTTCTAATTGGATTAAGTCCGGACACTATATTTATTGTTCCTTCCTGTGAAGAATTTGCGCACCTTGTTAATTTTGATTAGGAAGGTCGATTATTGTATGTTAACAATACATATGTAACTAAAACAATATTTTTTTAAAAAGATTGCTTTAGCTGGCAGACATCACAAATGTCATCAATTGTATATGAGTAGTCTAATTTTACGAAAAAATGCATTGTGGTTTTACAATCCATTGGCATGCATCTGGGATTTTTCTAATTACTATGTACTCCACAAGGATCTTTTTTTTTTTTTATTTTCAATGATATCCAATGAATGAACAATATCGGAAAGAAAAGTATTGACATTGACATCGCAATCCACATCAATATTGACAGATATTGGTTTAACATCGGGCATGTGTATTATGTGCAATCCACATAGGTTTTGGAAGAAGTCGGTTTGACATTGCATATGAGTATGGCATTCAATCCACATAGGTTTAGAAAGATATCAATCTAACATTGCGTATGCATATATTGTTCAATCGACATCATGATATATCGTGAAAAATGGGAAATCGGTATCATGATGTGTACTTTGTATCAATATTTCACTATGTACCAAAACAGGTGCGGCTTAAGGGCTGGGCGACACGGGGCCCCGTTTGGAAGAGGATGCCAAACAGAAGCCAAGTTCAAAATTTTTTTAATTTACCCAACAGTAGAAAATCTCTCTAAAAAGGAAAAGTTTAGAAAAATTCCTTCAGAAGCTTTTGGCCTTTTCTTATAATGTATATGGCTCACTGTGCATCTGTGAAAATCTCCTGTTTAGGTATGGTGTGTGTGTGATGTAGTACCTGGGTTCAAAATCAACCAGGCGCCCTGTGCCAATACATCACCCAGTCCTGGGATAACTGAATGTAGACAAGAAATTACCACGCCTGACCTCTGAATAAATAGATGATTTACTTCAATAATTATATGGCGAGAATCATACTCTTGAGGGTACTACATCATTAATTAAAATAATTGTTTACATATATATACAGTGGAAATCGTTTATAACGATGCCGGTTGTAACGACTAACTGCATATAATGACAGAATTTTTACAAGAAGTTTGGTTTGCTATTCTACTCCATACTAAATATATCGGTTATAACGATGAAACCAGCTACAACGACGGTGATTTTGAAGTCTATATAGATTCTAAGTAGGGAAATCCTTATCTGATATAACAACGCAACTTGAAGCTAACTTAAAATAAATTAGTAACCAAGAAGCATTTTCAACTTTATAGCAAAATCTCATTTCGAAATGTCGATACTAAAATTATCGATTTTTTCAAAAGCAATGTTGGAGTTAGGGATAGAGTTTATACACTTGTGGATCCAGAGTACCCCCCACCCCAGTAATTTGAAACCAATTGGAATTTTACATGTATTGTAATATACGAATGAAGGTACTATGTGCTTGCCATCCCCCAAAAATTTTTAAAACACTACGGTGCTGCGTGCATATAGGCCAAGTAGGCCCTGAGCTAAGGCCTCGCCATTTTGTACCTCCACAGGGACCTTGAAGGAGCCTTGTGTTATTAAAATTTAAGCGTTATTTTAATCTTGTTTATTTGAATATCCGAGAAATTTTTATTACTGCTAAATCTGAATATTGAAGATAAAGAAGAAAAAAAAAAAAGTGATTTATTTACTGGGTATCCCGAGGACCACATTCTTTAGGGGCCCATTCTATTTTTTTAGCCTTGTCCATAAAACTCTTAAACCGGCATTGTTCAGATAGAAATCATTGGTATAATATAGTAAATATTATTTATTGCATTTTGTTTACTGCGTCAATTATATACTTTAGTATTTTCTACAATTTTTTAATACAAAAA
>QLNU02015359.1:3735613-3764015 GCA_006491805.2 Dysdera silvatica | reverse complement strand
GTCGTCTGCAGAGGGTCATATTGGACGCATGTGTGCGGGCCACACATTGGATAGTCAATAATGACGAATTCGGTGCTGTGACAGCTCTTCTGACAATCACTCTGTCTTTCCGTTCTGTTGTGGCCTTAGATCAATCGCCACCGTCCCGACGCTGACATCTGCCGTTGTTGACCCACTCTTTCAAGCACCGTCCAATCGCCGCATCGCTTCGTCCCCACTTGCACAGCGAATCTTCGATTCGTCCAACCAGCCTCAATCAATTAGATAGCACCACCTCATTCAAACTCTGACACATGCTCATAATGAGCACGAATCTTTCAGCAAGGCATTGTTACAGCCGACGTAAGATAACCCAATCAAAATGCAACAAAAATTTTGACCACATACTGAGAATCGCTCCTTATATACACCTGCTAAATGTGAGGTTCCGATGCGCTGGAGTTCCCACTACTCATTCATTGGACACAAAATTTTAAACACTTCCATGTTCCGTCAAAGTGACTTCATATACGAAGTTTCATTACAGTAGGACAAATCTTTCTTGGTGAGTCGATTTTTTTGTTTTAGAGTCATTTGTGACTTTTATTTTTCGTATTTTTTCGTTGTTCACTTTTATTATGTTCGCAGCCGAATGAACGTCAGGTAGTCATTGGTCACGGTTGATTGAACTCCATATACAGACAGTGGTCTTTTGGAAACTGTCAAAAGGGCAAAACGTCTGTTTTTATATTTTTGTTTGTAGCTCCAAACACACGAAGGTTTTTCGTCTCTGTTATAAAGTACTGAGCGACTTACCATCGGAAAATGTATAGCTTTACGTGCAATCCGGCTACATCAAATGGTGTATGAAGATATGATTGCATAAAATAAATTAGGTCTATGGCAGCCTTATAAACTAAAAAAAAAATTCAATATGGCTATAAATTTTTACTTTTCAGAATTGAAGATAAGTTTTTTTTATCGGAAATCAGGGGTCTTTTTAGTGGCTTTAAAGCCACTGCTATAAGCATGATGACGCGCATAATATACGGATGCTAACGCATTTGACTAATAACGTGTATATTTATTTTGTCTAACATTTACAAGCTTCGTTATTGTTATGGGAAATATACCGTCACACACACAAACGGTATCAATTAACCAAATACTCTGGAAAAGTATACAAGGCGGCTAAAAACTTATTTCTTTCTGCTTCCACAGCATATTTTTAATGGCCATGGGCTGGCGCTCAGCTGGCCCCCCCCCCAAGCACGGCCCTATCCATTATTAATCACTTTCATGATATGTGAGTTTGACAGCGCAAGGACAGTAAAGGTCACGCCATATCGTGGTGACATTTTACCTTCCCACCAGAAGTCAATAATTTTCTTATTTGTAACAATACAGGAGTAAAAGGATTTCTGTTTGAATCCTAAAACCTGAATATTCAAAATTTGATTTCATTGATTAATTAATTCTCCCGTGAAGCACTGTTTAATATAGATGGCAGTATATCCGAACTTACATTTTCCTATCTCTCTCTCTCTTTCTTTCTCTTGGGAGATATAGATTACCTTATAGGAGAAACCACGCATTTGTCTTCTAGATGCAAGGGGACCTACCGACCTGTATTAATTCACCCGTGGTTTGGGACTACGGTCAGACACTTAATAGCCCAGCCCAGTAATAACAACATTTGTTTGCTCTAGGTACAGGAATGTAAAGGATTTGTCAGTAACAAAATTGCCCACCGTCTTTCTAAACGGGATGCTGTCTCGTTATCCTTTGGACCATAAACTTGCGTTTCGCTGACATGGAGCAGGATTCGCAATATTTTGATTGAGCACTTCCAGCTACTCCAACACAATATCTGGTCACACAAGATGAACCAAAAAGCAGGCCAAGGAAAGTATACGAGGGCTATACCCACGAGGAGTTACTGGGATCTTGACTTTAGGAAAATTTGAGTATGTGTAGGCCTATTCACAGGTCACTGTTAACTCAAAACACTTATACACTTGCTTAATTTAGCAGATAACTCTACTTACAGGGGGTATCATAACATGGAAGAAGAAATATCTCATGTTCTTTGGAATTGCTAGTATATCGTATATAGATATATATTTCCAGTATATTGCATGGAGATATATATTGTCAGTATATCGCATGGAGATATATATTGCCAGTATATCGCATGGAGATATATATTGCCAGTATATCGCATGGAGATATATATTGCCAGTATATCGCATGGAGATATATGTTGCCAGTATATCGCATATAGATATGGCGCTGTTCCCCCATTCACAAATTATTAAATAGCTAAATTCACATAGCGCTGTAGCTACACTCTAGCCAAACAGGTTAATCTCCTGCAAATAATTTCACCGAAAACATCCCGAAGAAACAAGTTTCTCGGATTTCGCGCCAAACAGCTCTCTCTCTCTCTCTCTCTCCCTCTCTCCTGGATTTCACGCACTTGCTGACTGGACCCGTTCTCGCGCGTTAGTTAGCCGGGTCGGTCTCCCGGCATGATTGAGCCGTCAATCGCCGTAAATTATTGACATCGATGTAATAAGTTTTATTACGCTTCAATCCTGGCCAGTGATTATGTTCATCTTAAAAATAGATTATTTCTTAACGTATCCATTTATTCTTCAATGCTGTTTTGTGACAACCGTCAATCATCGTCCTTGTAATCCTGTTTGGAGTCCAGGATGCAAGGATATCATAAACCAATCAACAAGTTTTCACTAAAACTTAAGGATAACGTTACCATATATCACTTTATCTTAACATTAGATGCATTATATTGCCATTATATCATATATAGATGTACATTGTCAGCATATCGCATATAGATATATATTGCCAGTATATCGCATATATATATTGCCAATATATCGCATATATATTGCATATATATTGTCAGTATATCGCATATATATTGTCAGTATATCGCATATATTGTCAGTATATCGCATATATATTGTCAGTATATCGCATATATATTGTCAGTATATCGCATATATATTGTCCGTATATCGCATATATATATTGTCAGTATATATCATATATATAACATGGTTGTGAGACATCAACATTGACTGCCAAAGGTATCCAAAAGTTACGAGTGGTACAAAGGAACATGGAACGGCAGATGCTTGGTATCACGCAAAGAGATCGAAAGACCTTCAGTTGGATAAGAGATCAAACAAAAGTTTGTGATATCATTGTAAAGGTAAAAAGTTTGAAATGGAAGTGGGCAGCCCATATTGCTAGAAGAACTGACAACAGATGGACCAAAAACATCCTAGAATGGATCCCACTGGACACCACACGCCCAAAGACGAGATGGGTGGATGAAATAATTAAATATATTGGGCACAAGTGGCAGCAAAATGCACAAGATCGACTTCGTTGGAAAGATGCAGAGGAGGCCTTTATCCTGCAGCGGATTGACAACGGCTGAAATGATGATGATAATATATATATATATATATATATATTGCCAGTATATCGTTTTAGATTTTAGCACCTTAGTGTGCACCTGCGGGATTAACAAAAGATTGCAAGAACCTCATCTTCATCTCAGATACGGGACTACTGTTCGTTCACGAACGGAAGTCCAATGATACAGTTAGAAATAATGGGAGGTGAAAATATAAACGGGCTAGTTCATTACAGCAAAGGAGGACTCCAATTACATAACTTGTTTTTGGTGACCGTTTGTCAGCGCCAAAATTAAGTTCTGGATTTGGAGTCCACCTCTGTTGTAATAGGATAGGCCGTTTGTGACGTCACCTCCGGTTATTTATAACTGTTTCGTCGGACTTCTTTTCGTTAACGAACAGTACTTAAGGACTAAAATGTGTGCTGCAAAATAAACTTTAGGTCGCGATGCTTGGCTTGTTCACCTTTCCTCTAATATTAATAATGTCTTTGAAATACAGATATATATTTATTCATACTTATAATTGACTACGAATTTATTTCCGTTTTTAAAATCTTACCAAGCCGCTTGCCTCCGATAATTCGCATATACATTCAAATCTTAATTTCATCGTGTTATTGAAAAAAGAAATTCGCAATATTGGTTGTTAGTTTCCATATGTAGTGATATATAGCAATTTTTAATAATAGATTTCTAATAACGCTGCATCAAACTTTGGATTCTTGTTTATTTATTATTTAACAAAGTTCCGCGAATCCCTTTGGAAAGTCTAACTACGTTATGAAATAGTTTTTACTTGAAAAAATAATTAAAATTGTATATTAAATTCATCGCTTGTGTTTTTAACTATGGTTTTCTTCCCCATTTCAATATTTTTTTTAAAAAAAGGCTTAATTTTAAAAATAACTGCAATTTTTCTTCGGAGATAATTAAAAAGATAGTGGCTGATAGATGTCAATAAAAAGATTTACAACAGCGAATAATTCAATAATAATCATATAAAAAACCTCAGCCAGGATTTAATTTCAGGGGGAGGGTTTTAGAAAATTTTACAGCATGTATTGATCCAATCACAGCATTTCAGTCCGTAGCCAACTCCCAATAAAAAGTTAGTTTCTGGGCAGACCGGCCTCTAAGATCTTCCCTCTGGATGCGGGCATGATCATATGCAAGACTCCAAATTATTGTGAAAAAATCACATCTGAAAAAAAAAATGTTTTTTCGTCGACGGATAACCATGTGGCTCTGGTACTCTCGTCAAATTTTCTTTTATTCATGCTGCTGCTGATTATCTTTAATAGCCTTAATAGCTCAAGATCCAACCGAAAAGAACATACTTTATACTCCCCACAGAGACTGAAAATTACCGTCGTTTAAATTTAAACATCTAATACCTAATTCCTCTTTTATTAAACCGAATAGATCCTGTAAAAATGCTTGCCCTTGAATAAAAACCGCGCTTGCCATAGACGCAAGCAATCCGCAAAACGAGCTTTTTATCTTTTGACTGAATTGACATGAGAGAAATATCAGTTATGCCATAATGAGGCTATACCAATTTGTACCACGGTATAGTTAAAAAGCATCCCTATTTTTTCATTATAAGTGTGCATTACTTACAAGAATATTAAAGTTTTTATTTTATTTAGAGCTTATCTATTGTAATTTAGTAACTTTTAAATACTGATAGACAATTCATTAAGAATTTACATATATTTCGAAAACTTTGTTCTCACTTAAGCCACGTACAAAAATATAGATATATGGGATAATGAGTTTTCGGTAATTTATTCATGTAGAAAAATTTTACTTAGTTATTCAGAAGAAGAATCAGGAATTAACAAAAACTCTGAAAACTAAAATTTGGAATATTCTTACACATATCGCCTTTGAGTAAATTATATATATTTTTATTTTAACCCTTTGTAAATTTTAATCCTTAGGAAAATTATGGTAATTTAGGCTATTACATGCCTAAATTTACATATTAAATATTGAAGTATTTAAATTTCCCTTTTTTGTTTTTTGTTTTTTTTGCTGTGCTAATACTTACTGAACAAGAGAAGAATAAATAAAGTTGTATTGTAATGTATGCCTTTAAAAACAGGCTATTGGAGCGTATTTCCCATACGTGTGTTATTAAAAGTTCTACATTTTTAAAATCAGTCTTTCATTTTCATATGATGTCATCACCAATGAAAATAAATTTCTTATTCTTGCTGTTCATATGCTAAAATTTAATATATTTACAATACTTCGTAAAAGCTTCTATGTTGATTATGATTGGAAAGACACATTTTCTTTCTTAAGCATTTTGTCATAATATTGTAAAGAAAACTGATAAGTGTTTATACCGAATCGTCAAACGAATTTGACACTTTCAAAATTAAAAATGTACATTAAATTGGCTTATATTTATTGGAAATACTTGCAATTAATTCTACAGGGTTAGCATGAATGTATGACCTGATTTTAACAATTTATATTTTCAAAACTACTAGATATAACATAATCGATGATACATAAAAATAAAGAAAAAATTCTGATTTCTTTTCAGTTACAAATATTCGATTGGTGTACCAATTATAAGACGAAAAACATGTAATATGTAATCAAATTCGTTCCAAACATTTTGCAGTTTTTAACTTCCAATGTTTTTTACGCCGTGATGCGTTCTTTAAGTTCATCGAGTGTTTTCAGCAATAATCGTTTATAATGCATGCTGGTTGCAATGTGTGCTGCACAGTGATCATATGGTTTGAAATGCATACTGCACAGAAATAACGGAAAAAAACCATTGCATAGTGTAATACACAAAATCTTTTCTCTGTCTTTCTCGTTATTTTTAATTTCAATCGCAGTGTTCTAAGAGAGAGATGACATCAATTGAGAAATATTAGAAAAAACATCTTTGAATGCTTTTCTTTATTCTGATGTATTACTGATTATAATCTGTGTGATAGTTTTGAAAATATAAACTTTTACAATCCGATCATTTATTTATGACCACCCTGTATTTCTTAATCTATTAATAACCATTAAAACATATTTTTAAGAACGCAAATTTACGAGTTAAATTTATAAGAGGTAAAGAAAAGAAGCACAAACTTTTTCTTACACTATAATAAATATTATCAAAAGGATCACATTATGATGAATACTTTGACGAGTTTCTGAAAAATTGTATTTGTTTTGTTTTATAGAAAAAACAAAATTTAAGCAAACCCAGCTATTCGTGTTTTCAATATCTTAATATATTTAAATACTACTACCTACTTTATCCAAAGAAAACAGTTGGATAGATTTCGAATAAACATTTCTTCTATTTTGGTATATTTTTTCAGGCAAAAATACCGAAAAATATAAATCCATACGATTTTGAAATTTGTATCTATTCTAATTTCTGAAAATTTTCCTTATCGTTTTTTTCCAAATTTTGTGCATTGATTTTTCCAAAACTTTTATGTTGACGATTTTAAAACCATTAAATATTTTATCTAATTTTTCAAAAAGACTGAGAGGAGGTACACCTCTATCAAAGCGTATTAAAAACAGAATGAACTTATTCCAGAATATATGTTAAAAGTCTAAAACAAGAATACTTCAATAGCGAATAAAAAAATTCAAAGCATATGAATTTTTTCCTTAGAAATTCATAATTATAATTTATTAATCATGGGAGTAACTGCATATATATACATTTGATGAGATTTTATAATTTTGCGACTGGTCCTTGGTTTTTCTCACGTTTTCCTTCATTATTCGCAACGGATGATTTTTACACCCTGTGTGCCGAGATGTACCCAATATTTGGATGTGGAGTATTATTGGTACTGATATAAAAATTCCCGTATGATTCAACTTTAATAAAAAAATTGAGCACATGCTATGGCCCCAATTTAAAGCTAAAATATTTCAAGATCACCCCACCTACCCTCGGTATCCCTCTTCTAATAGACATATTGATAGAATCTATTGGAAAATAGTCATTAGTGCATAAAGCCCATATGACAAGTACATTTATGTGTATTGTTTTTGCGTTAAATTTTATTACCCTTACCTCCTATGTGTACATATTATATATAATATACAGTGGCGTCGACTTCGAGGGTTCGAAACACTTTTTGAAACGTCAATAATTCTGTTATGGGCTACCCGAATCCCTAATATTTTTTCTCGTAGGGAAAATACGCATACGGAAATATAAACTGTATAACAAAAAAAATCGACGCACCAAGAGGGAGTTGTCCGATTGCGATAAAAATTGGTGGATGTGAAGAACATACATAGAAAAAGAAACGATTAAAATTTCAGAATAACTGAATGATTTATTGCAGAGTTTGACCGTTACAAAAGGAGGAAGTCAATAAGGCGTTGGTCCACCTCTGGCCTGGATGCAAGCTGTCACCCGGCGTGGCATAGACTGATAAAGATCCCGGATGGTGTCCTGCGGAATTTCTTGCCAAATTGTCTCCAACTGTCGGGCTAAATCGTCAACATTCCTGGATGGTTGCAATCGCCTTCCCATAGCGTCCCAAATGTGCTCTATGGGAGAGAGATCAGGAGACCTAGATTGCCAAGTAAGTGTTGGGCAAGCTTGAAGACAATTCATAGCAACACGTGCAGTGTGGGGCCAGGCATTGTCTTGTTGAAACGTAAGTCCAGGGTGTAGCAAAAGGAACGGTAACACAACCGGTCGTAGAATGTCGTCTCGTACCGCTGTGCTGTAAGTGTGCCAGAAATGACCACCAAAGGTGTAAGGCTATTAAAGGACAGAGCACCCCCTGACCATAACGCCCTGTTGTGGGCATGTGTGGCGTGCGATAGTAAGGGCAGGATCCCCACGCTGCCCTGGACGTCTCCAGACACGTCTGCGGTTGTCGTCAGGATGCAACTGGAAACGGGACTCGTCACTAAAGACTATACGTCCCCAGTCAGCGCAGTTCCAAGTTGATCGAGCCCGGCACCACTGTAATCGGACTTGACGGTGTAAAGGCGTGAGAGGTAAGCGGCGTAACGGTCGGCGCGAGCGTAAATTCCGCTCTCTCAGTCGTCTGCAGAGGGTCATGTTGGACACATGTGTGCGGGCCACACGTTAGATAGTTGATAACGACGAATCCGGTGCTGTGACAGCTACTTTGACAATCGCTCTGTCTTCTTGTTCTGTTGTGGCCCTAGTTTGACCGCTGCCGTCCCGACACTGACATCTGCCGTTCTTCTTCTTTGTGCAAGGGTTTTATTGGGAAGGGCATCTGCCGTTTTCGGCCTACCCGTGCCAGCACCGTCCAATCGCCGCATCGCTTCGACCCACATGTCCAGCGATTCTTCGATTCGTCCAACCAGCCTCTTTCAATCCGATAGCACGACCTCTTTCAAACTCTGACATATGCTCGTAATAAGCACGAATCTTTCCGCGAGGCATTGTTACAGTCGACGTAAGATATCCGCAGTCAAAATGCAACAGAAATTTTGACCACATATTGAGAATCTCTCTTTATATACCCCTGCTGAATGCGCAGTTCCGATTCGCTAAAGTTCCCGCTATTCATTCATTGGACACCAAATTTTAATCATTTGCATGTTTTGTCAAAATGTCTTTGCATACGAAATTTCATTACAGTCGGACAACTTCTTGGTGCGTCGATTTTTTTGTTATAGAGTATATGTGCAACGTCATTTGACTTCTTTATTCACCTAAATGTTCTTGTAACGTATTATTACTCTTCTCAGGGTTAACACAATTGCTAAATACTGGTCAACACACAAAGCCCCGGAATGTGTCACTGTGATTTTTTAACAGAATTTTTTAATAGAAGTAAAACAAATAATTATCCGAAGAAAAAATATTTTTCTATAATTAACTATAATTTATCACAATCGTAAAATAACACAATGGGCACAGTTTCTGAACTATATGTTTTAATATAGCTTTAAAACGTTCTCTCGAAGGCTTTTAGCCCTCTTCAAAGAAGGTTACATAATACTGGAACTATTAAGACTGAACTAATAATAAACAAAATTTTCAAATGCTGTCACGCTGTCTAAATTCACGTAGAATAACTGAAACCACTGTGCCCATTGTGTTATTTTACCAAGTTTTGTGATATATTCAGCACAGTGAGTCGTTTTACTTCCATTTTAACTATAATTTGCTTCATTTTAACATTTCAGGTGTCTTATTGTACCAGATAATCTGATAATGAAATTTAAATTACACTTAAATCCTTTGAAAAATGCGCCAGTCATTAGATTTAAAAATTTCGGAACCACCAATAATATTGCAAATCGACGCCTGTGATAATATAGAAAAAATCATAATCTACTCATGTATTGTTGATTGAATTAGACACAATAATTACCACCCCCCACCTTGTTTTACTCAGATATTCGATGAAATCTACCAAGCGCGTGTCAACTCTTCTTTTGGTAATTTTTTGCTACAAAGTTTTGAAAAAAAAATTCTCTGTTACCGAAAAACAAATGGACAACTTTTAAATTAACTCATTCATTCATTTCAAAAGTTTGAATAAAAGTTGTCGTTTTTTTTACATTGGAATACAATCCGCAAATATAGTATTTGGCGTTCATTAAATCTGTTCCTTTCCCAAACCTAATGCCGTGCTCATTAAATCCTTACCATATGAAAAAGACAGAAACAAGACAATATTCAATCAATTTTTATTTCGAAAACCCACGATCTAGATAATAAATAGTTTAGCGCATCCAAAATAACACTTATTTGATTTCATTTTTCTATAATGAGCCATAGCAATCATTCTCAAATAATACATTTAATTGAATCTCCTCTCCTCCCGCCTTACATCAAAGGCGTATTCAAAACTTACCCTAATATTCACTTATTATTGCTATAAGACAGTGATTCTCAAACTTTCAATCCTGTGGAACCCTTTTCTCACCCTATGACAATCTACGGAACCCCTCCAAAAATATATTATTGAAGGGAACCTAATGAGCTATCCTGTATTACCACTTGGATATGATCATATAAGCAATAACTAACAGTATAAAAAGGCAGACAATACTTGTATATTGTTATGGAAGATTGACTGGGGTAAGTTAACCCTATCTAAGTCATTGTCATCAGAATGGGCGCCGACGACATAAAAATATTGGGGGCGGGGGGACAAGATACCAGTAGAAGGCATTTTGTTTGAAATTGGAGGGGGACATGGAACCCTAATACCAACATGGGGGACGGGTCACCCTGTCCCCTTCCCCCGATAAAGGCGCCTGTCGTCATCAGCGATTGTTATAGACTTTACACATTTTCTCGAAATTTTCGGCGATGCTTTATAAATTGCTCAAGTTACCGATGGAAAGTCGCTGGGGATCGCACTTCGAGAAACACTGTAAAATTTAATTAAAGATTTAATTAAATTTTAAAATAATGCCAAATGAAATATTATTTAAAACTTATTTTTAATTGACAAAAACGCTATTAATTTAAAATGGTTGGTATGTTTTAAAGCTTTTTTCTAATCTACAATAATTAAAACTTAAATCTGATGATCTCGTTAACATATGAGAATTATAAGTATTTAATATATTTCCAAAAAATTGGAGAGAAAAAAATCCCTATTTCCTGTTTTTTTTTAATGAATTACTCTTAGTGCGAAAGTTGTCTAAATGTACGTTTCGCACCATTATTGGAAGTAAAAAACTAACTTTTCGTCCTAATGCCTTAAATATTTTTTAATGTGTAAATCATAAAAAATGAAACGTAAAAGAAAATCTGAGATTAAATACCACTGATCATTTCAGATTTTTTTCAAAAAACTAAATTCTCGGAATCAAAACCTTGAAAAAACTGCTTGAAAGTAATGCTGGAACGTTTCTTCAACATTTTGATAAAAACTGCTGAACACAAAAATGTTTTTTTTTAAAGAACATTTTTTAGACTTGATTAGTTCGACAACGTAATATATTTTTATACTTTACTAAAATAATATTGTTTCCATCAAGCGTTACACTAGTGCGGACTATCGAGTGAAATGCAGAAACGTGTAGCCGATATTTATATTTTAACATACCGTGTGTTCAGTTGAAAAGGTAACAATACCCTGTATATCTCTTGACATGATTTGATTAGAAATTTGAAAAAAAAACACCTCAATTTTTATTTCCAGGTGGAAGTTCAAAATTGATATCAAAAATTTTTTATTCAAACCCTAGTCCTCAAGCACCCCAACTTTGAATTCTCAAATGGCAACCCCTATCTTGTGATATACCATTTTAAACAGCGTAAAAAATAAAATATTTCTGAGAAAAAAAATTAAATTGGTTCATGCATTCGGGAGAAATAGCTAAAAATAAAATCGTTCTTTTGCGTTATTCGCGCTGATATCCCGAAAGAAATAACGAACGCTCACTTCAATATTTGTGGCTATCTTCCACTAGTATCACTGCCCATGACCAACATGCAAAACAAACATAATCATCATTTTCTGCTCAGACGGCATGAAAATCCATACACTCATCCGTTCATTCAATCTAAAGCTCACGCTCTGTCTCTCTATTATTGTTTGAAAAGGTCAAAATAACGATTTTATTTTTAATACATTCTCCCGAATGCTTGAACCAATTTAATTTTTTTTTTTTTGCAGAAATATTTTATATTTTACGCTGTTTAAATTTATATATCACAAGGTAGGGGGTGTCATTTGAAAATTCAATGTTGGGGTACCTGGGGGTTGCACAGTGGGAGAAATACTCATTCTGGGGAGAAAAAAGTCTAAATTTTGATAGTCTTATATTTTAAAATTTTTAGCGTATTTCCGTTACCAAATATCCACAGACAGCCTACAAGTAATATCAAAGGATATGATGCAATAAATTAGCAGTGGCGTCATCGACGCTTGGGGTGTGCTCAACTCTGTGGTTTATTACATTACTAAAAGGTTTTTGCAGCATCTCTGTAGAAGTATCACTCTGAATCTTCTAATTTGCCAATTGTTTTGAAATTTCGTACGATGTTTATATGATGTTTTGTACATATTTTGGCATAATTTATTCAAGTTGAAGACGTTAACCAGTTTTAATAGAACGTTTTAAATTTATGTAATCTTCATCACCGTTATCTTATGTCAATTTCTAAATTTAAACGTCCAGGAACACACAGGTTCGCACGGGTTCGCTTTGATTTATTTTTTTTTTACATAAGTAGTTCATATAGTTTAAAATTATGTCGAATTTAGCTGCAGCCATCTGCGCCGCCACTAAAATTATTGCAATATTTCACACACATTATGTCATTGGCTCGACAATAAACAAATAATTATATTTAGAATAAAAATAAACAAATTTTATTTTTAAATCATTCTCTTTTTAAGTGAACTGCAGTTTCTTATTGCCTGTTACTTTTTATTAACAGAAGAAGAAAAATATTTTATACATCAATTGCTGTTTTCTTCCATTTCATTTCGGGCAAGTTTCGTAACTTCTTTTATAGGGACTCCAGTTTTAATTAGCTTTTAAACATTAGAAGCGTACTTTCCGTTATTCTTTTTAAATATTAATAACTCACGGACCTCAATAAGTGTTTTGTTTTTAGCATAACCATGTTCGTGCAGTGCATTGCGGTCCACAACCGAAAGGGGAGAGGGGAGATCCTTCCCAAAACAAAAAGACGATGAGTAAAATGGAAATTTTTTAATTATATTTAAGATAAAACTTTGTGTCTCGAATAATTAATTTTTGCACTAAGAAGTTTGATCCAGAACCATATTTATCACCCCTGCAGAGTCGACATCGTGGGTGGAGGGAGGGCAACAATCTATGTTGAAGATTAACTATGTCCATATTGTTTTACCATAATATTGGGATGACTCCATTTTAGATCTCACCTTCTATCCCTTGCTTATCTTGAAATATAGTTCCTGCATAGGACTGCGAAATCGTTTCTCACTTCGTAAATGTATATTATTGTTTACGATTGTTGCAACCTGTACTTTGAAAGCGATGTGATATTGTGCCATCAACACATGGCTCATTTTAGTCGCCCTCCCCTTGGTAGGTTAGAAGGATGGGTTCAAATTCAAACTGAAACTAAAGTATCCAACTGTAGTTCGCATTTTTTGTTTTGCTTCCTCTCGCGTCCCCAATCAATTTAAGCAGTGATAATAGACCTTCTTTCAAACATAGACATGTCGTTGCTGAAGAGAGAGATGTTTGAAGCTTGGCGACAAGAACCGTTGGCCAAAAATAGAAATTCTGTTGTTCTTACGTATGTTTTGGACAAGTTGGAAATAAAAAAACACGACGAAGGTAAATATATTTGTTCCAAAAAATTATTTAAGCAATTTACCAGCAAACTTACTTCAAAGTGGAGAGCAAGAAGTCGGTCGTTAAAAACGTTCGAGCTGAGAAATCATCAGTGGCTGGATGAAAATATTGTTGTTGTTTTTTTGTGCAAGAATCTTCCATACCACAAACAAGGAAAAGGGCAGACCGTCAAGAGACTTTTCTAAAGTAGGTTCCAAACCAAAAAGGTGGCGCCTTTATTAGAAACGTATTCTAAAGAAGTGCTATAATTTGCAGCAAGTAGTAGCTTACATACCGCTGGCATGAGAGACGCTGCTCAGATTGTAAAAACCGTCTGAAAATTCTCCCAGAAGAGCAACAAAATAAGAAGAATTATAAATTCTCCACCACAACCATTCTTTGTTCTTTTCCTCAGATCTTATCATTTCATCGTTATTGAAATCATCTTCAGACACTCATTCAAATAAGTGACCGCTTGAAAAAACCGTAATCAATTTATTGTCTGACCCATCACTACCAGAATCATTAAAGTTTGTTGAAGCTGATGGTGAGTGCAACGATGACCCGTCTGCAGTTCACTCCGATATTTACTAACCGCGAAACGTTCGCACCAAGAAAAAAGAGATTGTTTTATGCCTAGAAATAGTGAAAATTATGACAACAATTTTATAAAGGTTTGATATTATTATTAATCGAATTATTATGCTTATTAATACATTATGAATTGTAATTAATGGAAATTATTTTATTAAATCATTTATTATTTACCATTAATAGAGAAGAGACATGGATGTAATTTTGAAATTAATGCATATAAATAATGACTAAGCCATTATTTATTATCATTTTTTTGCGTAGAAATGGAGCTTTAAGTATAAAGAGCGTTATTGTTTTAGTCTCGATATTTTTTCCCGCTAGAATGAGCGTTTTGTCCACTGTGGAAGAAAATTCTTTGATATTAATTTTGAACTTCCCCACGGAAATAGAAATTGGTGTGCTTTTTTTTCTTTTTTTTTCAAATTTTTTCTCAACTCCTATCAAGATATATATATAGGATGTTACCTTTTCAACTGAACACACGGTATTTGCCACTCAAATATTTTTCAAGAGGAAAGGAAATCTTGTGGCTTTTTTGTGCCTCTAATTCTCGCAATTTCCACGAACCTTCTAGTGTGGAAAATGATATTCCCGAGTTTAAACGAAAAGAAAATAACATTTATTTTCCCTGGATTTTAATAAATAAGGTGGCCTAATTCCTACGTTGGCTTCTATATTTCTTATTTACTCTATAAGTAGTATTGGATAGTCGGCATAAAAATGAATAAATTAATGTTCGATCAAATGGCTTCAAGTTCAAATCCTGATGAACGTGGACTTCTGTAAATACTTATTACATATACATTCCAGAGTCACGCACGTCACATCATTTGTAGAGTTGTGTGACACTAACAATTTCTGTGCCTTTCATACCCAGTCTCAACCGTAAAACCTACCTAAAACTTTTAAATATTTAATTATATCTCGTGTTTAAAAATGCTTTGTTTAATAAAGAGGCAGTAATTAAGTTTAGTACCCAATAAAGAGGTTGAAAAAAAACCTTCGCCCTGTTTGGCGGAGAATGACCCTTGCCCTCCTTGGCGCCATAAAAATCCAGCCAACGAAAGTTTGTCGAGTTTTATTCTTTTGTAAATTTGGTAATATTTTGAGGTCAAACAGTTTTAATAATCTTTTTATGAGATCCATTATGCAGAGAATTAGCCCGCTGACATTTAAATCTTTTGGACGAGATCGATATTTATGTTCTTTTCATTTTTTCTTTTTCCCATATTTCAAATGGAACAATGACGTTTTTATATTCTCGAACCGTTCTTTTTAGTACTTCTTCATTTTAATGGACTCCTGAAGGAATATTCCTCATTTTAAAATCTTCTTCGTTGATAATGTACTTCATGTACTTCTACTTGGCTATAAATTGTTCATTTTTTTACAGCTCATCAAGTCTAAGGTTTCCAGTAATGCTGAAGGAAATAGACACTTTTACAATATACAAACCTTTAAAATATTTAACGTTCATTAGTTTTGAAAAATTGATAAAAATCCCTTGAAATATCTGAACGAATTGCGAAATATTCTGTTTTCGAAAAGTGTTTTAAAATATCGTATTAGTTTTTTAAAAGCAGTTTATATAAGTGTTTTCTACGCATGTCTTATTCGCTAAATCGAATCGGTTCGATTTACAAAGATAGCGAATAATAGTAATAAAGGGGAGCTTCTGGGCCAACCTGTCAAACCACTTTTGACGCGTGGCCTAAATCCCCACCCCGTCAAACCACTTTTGGGGCGTGGCCTAAAAACCCATACTCAAATAGAGAGGGGTGCCACCCATCCCCCCCTCCCTCAGCTCTTCACCCTACCAGATGTTTTCCAGGTTTTTAGGGTCACGTGATTTTCAACCCTTTCAACCAAATTAGATTTTAACATCCGCTTCTAGAATATTTAACACTTTTCCCCTATATAAGCGATTTAAATGCATTTTTTATCAGTAATTAACGGTTTTAAGGTTTTCATCCCTAATTAATTTTTTTAATTAAGCTATTTTAACTCTATTTAAAGCTGTATTTAAGCTATTTTAACGATTCCTTCAGGGTGTTCTCGAACTGTTTTTCAAGTTTGATACCTTTTCGGAAATATTTCAGAATTTTTCCCAACCTTAGGATTTTACCAATAAATAGGGATTTTATGGTGTTTCACCCCTAATTATATCTTTGCATGATTTTAAAGCTCCCTCAGATATTCTTCGAAGTCCTCCTGTATTTTTACCCTCAAGTTTTAATACTGTCTTGACTATAAATACGGAATTTCGGTAATTTTCTTTTGTTTCGTTTTTTTTAAAAAGTAATTCCATTTCTACAACAGTAGGATGCGGGAATCGCAATGCGCTTTTTTAATGAATTGTTCCCCAATAGGTATAACCTTAGGTTTTTTTTATTTTGTAACATTTCAATACATGTTTTTGTATTATTTATATCCAATGCTTTATTTTCTTTAAAAATTACAGAGATATATTTATTTTCATTTAAGCTATTTTATCGCGATTTTAGAATTCCGTTTTTTTTTTCTCGAACTGTTTTCAATTTTGATGCCTTTTTTCGGAAATATTTCGGAATTTTACTAAACAATAGGATTTTGCTAATAAATAGGGATTTCAGCGTTTCATCCCTAATTAGTTCTTTTTTTTAATGAACCATACTTTCGCGTGGTTTTAAAGATCACTTAGGTATTCTTCGAAGTTTTCCTCTATTTTAACCCCGAGTTTTTAATACTGTCATGATTACAAATATGAGATTTTCGTAATTTTATTTTTGTTTAATCTTATTTAAAAATGATTCTACTTCCACATCACCAGGAGGCGAGAATCGTGATGAGTTTTTTTTTAATGAGGTGTTCACCAGTAGCCCTAATCCTCTTTTTTATAATAATTCAATGATTTTTTATTAGTCAAAGCTTTTTTATTTTGCTTTAAGCATTGCATTTATATATTTTATTTAAATTCGCTAGTTTTCCAGCTGACAAATATCAACAGAAAACAATCGTATACAATTACAAATATATACCGTCGCAATTACAGACATCGATCACTATCATTTTTATATTTTATCCTATTATGTACAATGAAAAAAAAAATGCTATTTAACATTAATCAGTTTTTAAACGTCTCGGTGGTGGAAGGTTTTCATCTTCATTTTTAAACCCGTAGGGAACGGTGTTTATATTATCATCTAATACCATTCTTTTGTCATCATGAGGACATATGGGATGCTCGTCAGCCATATTGAATTACGTTGTTCTTTAAATCATTTTGTGTGGATATTAACGTATTATTACAGGAGAATATTAGTTTGCCAAATATATTCTGTGTATTTGTACAAAGTAAGCATGGGTAGACAAAAATAAAGCCAGACGACGTTTTATGGGTTTAGGCGCCAGAGCCAGGCTAAAATAAACCATGAAAATCCCATAAAATGTCAACTTTGATTAGGGGCTTGTAAATTCTGGTATCGTAAACTCAGGGCGTAGTTAAACTCAAAAACAGTAGACCGCCCCGCGAAAGGAAACCTATCAGAGATCAGCAGTATAGTTTGTATATATAGCAACAGGCTAATGTACTGGCAAAACGAATAATCCTGTGAGTGGATTGTGTAATTTAATTTCATTGACGTGCGGGTCGTGCTGGGGATGGAAAGAGAAGAAAATAGAAGAGAAGAGCGGGAGCAGCGTACGGAAAAGGACGTCTCAATTTGACGTGAACTTGGAGTTCGGTCGGAGACTTCAAGGCAAGCAAAGTCGCAGGTGGGAAGACTCACAACCTTCCTACTTGAAAGTATCGCACGGGCTCCACTTGGAAAGTTTTTATTAAAGCTCCAAAAATTCTCGATTCGCTCACGAGCTACAAAATCATACGCCACAGCTGCGTAGAGTTATATTCATCGCCACTGCAGAGTGAAGAATTCCGGCTGACTATAATTATTCATCGTTGATTTTCGCATCAGCAAATCCCGATGTTTGTCCAAAAAATACGTAGAGTCCCACTGAACTGATGCAGCAGCATCCCGGCTGTTCATTGTAGTTTTCCACATCAGCCGAGCCTGAAGTTTTCCATAAAACATGCCAAGTCCGAAAGGAGTGAAGCAGTAGCGAGTGGGAACTCTAAAACCGCGATAAAATAGCTTAAATGAAAGTAAATATATCTCTGTAATGTTTAAAGCAAATAAAGCATTGGATATAAATAATATAAAAAATGTATTGAAATGTTGTTAAAAGATTAAAAAAACAACAACTAAGATTGGACCTATTGGGGAATGATTCATTAAAAAGGCACATTAAGATTCCCGCATCCTGGCTTTGTGAGAATGGAATTATTTTTTAAAAAAGATGAAGCAAAAAAAAAAAATAATAATAATAAAAATCACAGAAATCTTGTATTTATAATCACGACAGTATTAAAACTTGAGGGTAAAAATACAGGAAGACATCGAAGGATACCTGAGAGAGCTGTAAAACCGTGCGAAGATATAATTAGAGGTGAAACACCATAAAATCCCAATTTATTAGTAAAATCTTATCATTGGGAAAAATTCGGATATATTTCCGAAAAGGTGTCAAAATTGGAAAACAGTGCGATAAAGCACTGAAAGAATCATTAAAATCGAGTTGAGATAGCTTAATTAAAAAAAAAACTGATTAGTGATGAAAACCTTAAAATCGTTAATTACTGATAAAAAATGCATTAAAATCGCTTATATAGGGGAAAAGTTCTAAAAATTCTAGAAACGAATGTTAAAATCTAATTTGGTTGGAAGGGTTGAAAATCACGTGATCTTAAAAACCTGAAAAACATCCGGTAGGGTGCACCGCTGAGGTAGGGGGGGGATGGGTGGCACCCCTCTCTATTCGTGTATGGATTTTTAGGCCACGCCCCAAAAGTGGTTTGACGGATTGGGGATTTAGGCCACGCCCCAAAAGTGGTTTGATAGGTTGGCCCAGAAGCTGCCCTTTGTTATTACTGGAATATTTTACGAAAGAAATACAGGGTGTTTTCGGACATATGAAAGTCAACAAAAGTGCAAAACCAAGCAATGTGGCAACGTTTATAAGCAAATTTGAATTGCAGTTTAGTGGATTGCGCTTAAATAAAATTCAGGTTCCCTTAATTGACAGGCACCTCCGTTGCGCTGGTATTTTTGTACAAGACAGTTTTCTCCAATTCTAACTTCCATTTATTTATTTAGGCAGCCTCAATAGATAAAAGGCGAACACTGGCAAAACCCGCTTCTCACTGAGATAAGTAATCTTCGTCTCTCAAACTTAAAATTGCTATTAGGCCTCTGACAGTTATTTATTAAACGGGATTCTTCCCATTAAAGGGGCTTGCACTTGAATAAAAGCCGCGGTTACCACAGACGCAACCAATCCCCAGAACACGCTTCTTTCTATTGGACTGAATTGGCATGGGAAGAACATGAATTATGCAACAACGAGGCATGCAATTCAAAGTGGATACCTTCTCGTTGCATTTATATGAAATATTCCTCCGTTCGACCATTTGATCGGGTTAAATATTTAAAGCTGATTCCAGTCAGCGGTTTTTTCGATTTTTCGAACGTAAATAGCTGTCTCTCTGTCCTTGATATTTTGAATGCACAAGTTTACGCCTAACCATTTCAATGTAGAATAGGATTTTGAAAGAACGACCCGCATATCTGCCTTTTTAATTTCGTTCCATGTTGTTGGGGTTTTTACAACACTTACTGTGGAGTTTCGTGTAAATAGTTACGAAGCACTTCCTAGCTTTGGCGCAGTATAGCCCAGATGCTCTTGCGCCATAAAAAAGCCAAACAAACTTGCTAGCGACGTATGCAAGAACACACATAGATAGACACTTTGGCAACAACACGTTTAAATTCGTGTTTCTCCTCAAGTAATTCCTAAGGGTTGTGTGGTAAGGTAACGTTAAGGTATTGTGGTAACGTTTTAAGGTAACCACAATAAATGCTCAATTTCTGTACCACACATTTTTTTTTTGTTATAAAATATTTAAAACAAATAAATGTTCATTAAATTTTCACATATGCCCTTAACCCTTAAATGCGTGACCCAAAATACTTACACAAATGCTGAACCAGGGTCAAATTGACCCTGGCCCTCAAATTATAGTTGCCGTTGCAATCTCTCCATAAATTATCCCCTTGCATTAATTTAAATGTTAAATTTGACAACTCAGTAGCTCGCTAACATTATATATAACCTATTTAATTATAATAAATTAAACTATATGCAGGACCGGAGCTAGGAATTTAATACTATTCGTCCATAAATTAGTCAATTTCACGAATTATTTTGGTCAAAGTTATCATTATTTATTTTGAGCTTCCTAAGAAATCAGTAGATATTTTTTTAGTGAAAATATTTTTTTCCTAGATAATTTTACGATTTGTTTGCATTTAGCAAATAGGCGAATAGCTAGCTCAAGCCCAGATACATAATGGTTAGAATAATATAAAATTGATAAACACATTTAACGCACTCATATTTTAACTTTTCTATTAATAATATGTAGCTACTTATTAATATGGATATTGTTAAGACCTAAATGAATAATTATTATATATTTCAAGAAATATTGTAACGAAAAATGGCAATATTCATTTCTGACTTACTCGTTTGTTTACGTTGCAAAACATGACTGGCAAACTATTATGCTATGTTCTTTGCAAATGTTATTTTTGCATTTTACATAAATAGTAGCTGATTTACTGTCATTAGCATATGGGCAAACTGATAATCTCTTTCTTTTTGCCGATCTATTCGAAGAGGTGATTGTTACCGCCTGCTCAAATCCCACTCAACGAAGTTTCATAGACTCTCGAATGGAATGTTGAAGCCCTAATTGGGTATTCCTTGTAAACATACGTGGAGTAATAGAAGCTTTTGCCAACTCCTTCAAAAATAGTCGACGTTTATGAAATACATTTTTACCATAATAATGTGGATTTTGTATTAAAAAGATATTAATGGAATTAACTGCAGTCACATCTAAAATATTGCAGAACAGAGAAAATGGCCACCATCTCCTTTGTCGTTTACATGTATACGTTACTAATAACTGGTCCAAAGTATTAACACCCGATTTCGTGCTGTTACAGAACGTTATGATCTCAGGCTTGGCTTTTGTGCTCTTCGCTCACAGCGTTATCACGGTGCACTATGCTTAGAAGCACAACTCATTTTCTTCGCTTTGTGACATAACTCAACCATTGTTAATTCATCGTTCAAACCAAATGTCGAAGAATACAATGATCGACTTTTACTCGCTTTCATACAGGGAGGAATATTAGTCTTGTTTTGACGCAAAGTTCCTACAAGGATTAGCCTCTGCTCCAATAAATGCTTTGCTGATGGTAGGCTAGTAAAAAAATTGTCCATCGTAATGTTTCGACCACTGTTTATAATTACAGAAGAAAGATCATCCACTAAACGAAATCCCACCAAGTTTCATCTCCTGACTGCCTCCCGACGTAAATCTGGTCATTAGTAACATACGAATTGGAGGCATCGCACAACCAAAATATTTTGATTCCATGTTTTGCTGGCTTATTAGACATATACTGACTAACTAGCAGTACCTGTTCGTCAATAATCATCGTTTTATTAGAAACATAATTTTTTCTGTAGTTGGTGACAAAAGAGTACCAGATGTACCTAATTTTTAGGAGTTTATCATTTTTTTCCGGAAAAGCTCGCATTCACTTATTATCAAAACATAAAACGCATCGGATAATCCCGAATCGATCAATAGTTAAGGTAGCTCGATAATGCGGAATATGTTCACATAGCGTAAATAATTCACGTTAATAAATAATTCACGTAAATAATTCACGTTAATAAATAATCCACATCCCAGTTTTTTTCGACACCAACTAACAATAACATCCCAATAAAAGCCTGCAGTTCTTCAACTTCCACAGCTGTCCATGACACTCGTCTTTCTTCAGCAACTCGTTTACCTTGCCGATTTATACAGATACATATTTCTTGAAGAATATTTGGCGAAATGAAGTAATCATATGCAATTTTAGGCGCTGCAGTAGTTATATTTCTTGCAGGCTGGGTGTGGAAAGAGATAATATTACGCCTTGGATTTTGCCTTTGAATACGAGGACCTTCTGTCCACTTCATACCAGATTTCGCGATTCTTTCACTTGAAATTGTACCACTTTGTTGTGTACTCGATAATCCAGACACTTTTTCACCTTCACTATCTGAAATTGCATCATCATCACTTTCACTATTTGATATGACATCATTTCCTATAGAATGTTGCTCTTCAAGCGGAGGAGGCAAATCGACATCATCTTCATCCTCACTTGACGTCAGTAAAAAGTCTGTTTCATTCAATAAATGGGATTGCTCCTCCACAGTTAGTCCTCTCTTTCTTGACATCTGCAACAAATATTTATATCAGTATAAATAATTTATAATAATAATATACATTATTGCATATATTTTATATTGCATACTATGATTGTATATAGTTTACTACATCTTATATATTAATTGTTATATAATATTAATTATGATTGTATACAATTTATATTATGTAATATAATAGATTAGGTTGAATCATGAAGTAGATCATACACTTAGAGGAATCTCTTTAATTTTGCTTAGCTAGTAAAAATCTCGAATGAAATTTCAATTCAAAATTAGTAAAAAATTAATTAGTAATTTTATTAAAAGTATTTTTAAGACAGCAAATTTTAGTTAAAAAATATTGTACTTTTATAAAAAAAAAGGCAAATCTAAAGGACGAAATAAATCTGAATAGAACAGACGAGAAACAAGCTAGGTAATCAGAAAGTTTTGTTTACCAAGGTTTATTTACTTCCGTGGTACTTGACTTGACTGAACCGCTAAGATTAAATTGAAAAAATATATTTGAAAAATGCTTTTAGAGAGTTGTTTTCAACCGTGGAGTAAGTAAATGCAGAAAATTTTAGAAATTACAGTCACAAAACCTGCAAGATCGTCTTACCATTCATCAGGGTCAATTTGACCCTGGTTACGCATTAATGGGATAGGGGTATAAAAATTTCAAAACAAAGGAAAACAAAGAAAAGAAAAGCATTACAAACTTGATAAAAAAATTAAAAAATATATTATCTTAAATGTTAGAAGAACCTAGTTGGTAATTTTAGCTAGATTAAAAAAAAAAAAAAAAAAAAAAACCTTCACAGGGTCATTTTGACCCTGCTTACGCATTCTAGGGTTAATTTGAATTTTAGTAGTGTGTATAGAAATGCAAAAAATTATTTACACTAATCAGCTTAGCAGAAAATACCGACTTACCAAGTTCCACAAAAAAGCAATGCCCATTTTGCGTAATGTTAGTCACGCCATGTTTTACGTCATGTACATATAAAACGGCGCAATAACTTGCCTTTCTCACATTTCCTAACTACATGTCTTATGCCCCACAAGTCCAAATTAGGAAATATGAGCATAATTTTAAAAGAGAGATGGTAAAAACCTAGCTAAAATGCTCTCCTTTGTGACGTAAGTTACCATTTAATTGTCCACAAGCTTTACTGGACGCCCTTGCCAACCCAACACTATATTAATAAAAACTTTCAAGTGTTTCTCAATTTGTTTTGTACATTACCTGTATATTGACAATAATATATCGCTAGTTTACTGAATTATATCCATGGGCGGCCATATGGTGGCAGAGAGAAGGGGATAGGGCCCCCTAGCCGTTTAAAAATTTGATTCGCCCGAACCTGCTATGCATTTACTTTCAAAAGTTTTACAGTCACATTTTAAAATAAGGTACTTTTTAGCTCATTACTAATTGTCAAGCAGTATCAATTATTTTTGTAGCGTTTTGGTCTCTTGTACATTCACTAAAATTCTTGACAGCTTTGAGAAGGAGGTAATAATGTTTTCTCAGCCCCCTATAAGTACTAGTATGTATCAACTTTCATTATTTGCTATTTGTATTCGAATGGCAAATGGAAAATCATTCTTTATCCATGTGTTTTCAATTAAATTAAAAAAAATGGCTTTATTTTTTCCTTCAGCTAACATATCAGGTAAAATCTCTCAAGTTTGCTGCACTACTAATTTTTAATGTTCTAAGCAGTAATTGGAACAAACTTAATTTTGCAATCGGATCAGATAATTCGATCGTTGTCAAATTAACTCAGCAGTCAGTTTCAAAAGTTTACACAGGGAAAAGTCAATATTTCTCTGTTCAAATTGAAATTCGATCCCGGAGTACAATGTCTAGCGTTGAAACAATTTTTTTTCCGCACAAACCCTATTCTTTAAATTTCTACATTGTGAAAAAGATCGCAACAAGTTTTAAACATTTAATTAGTTTTAATTTCGAAATTCGATGCTTCGGATAATTAAGTTTGCTAAAAAGACTTAGCTGTACAGTCGCAAAAACGTATCAGGATTTACTTCATTCAATTTTTGCATAAAGTGCTATCGGAAACAATTTTCAATTACTGCATTTAATTCGACTCCCTTTTAAACACACTTCCGTTGCATAGAGACTTTTTATTAATTTTATTCTTACCTGCCATTCCACCCAAAACCCCATTTCATCTCTCTCCATTCCGTGGGGGATAAAACAAACTATGTTTGTAGGCGCCCCATGTGACAGGATGTGCTTGGCTTGGCACTTCCGTTGCTAGTTGCAAAAATGTAATTAACTGTAAAAAGTAATAATAAAAAATTCAGAATATATTTTTGCAAAACAACCAACAGTATTATTCAAAGTAGCGACACGTATTTATCTCATCAAAAACAATCATAAAAATACGGATTAATTATCGACAACGATCAAGTTTTCCTCGCATATTGGATAAAAAGGTTTCCTTATTTTTCCAAGCTTTTCCGGAAAAATCCCCTGAGCAAGCATAAATGAAACTTTTAACTGAACTTCGGTTGCGATGTAAAAGGCTTCACGTCCAAATTAGATTTAGGTATTCAAAATAGGGGTAAAGTTTTCTCTGACTTCTCCACATTTGACCAACTTCTTCACGTTCATATAAGATTGAGGTATACAAAATAGTGGTTTAAGGTTTTCTCTGACCTCTCTACGGTTTGACCAAAACATATTGTTTACGCACTGACCTTTTGAGACAATTTCGAATTTCCTGACAATTCCAAGTTTTGTGGGTGCGCGGAAACACTGCACAATATACATTTGTCGCACAGTTTCTCAAATAAAGCCATAAATCTACATAAAAATTCTTTGTTTTCTAGTCTAATGAAAGTAAAATTACTGTTATCTCCTCAGGGTGTGTACGGATTTGGAAAACATGGAAAACCTGAAAAAGCCAGGGAAGTTTCTTCTGAGTGGAAAAGCCAGGGCAATTTGAAACACCGACGCCCAAATCAGGGAAATTTGGAAAGCATTGTTGTAATAAATAGCTTATTAAGTGGTCTAAATGACGATTCGATACGTGTAATATGCAGGGAAGTTTTATAACAACGTTAGAATGTATCGACAGTGTTTATGAATAAAACTCAACGCGTTGCAGTTGACATACGGCTGTATTTTAACCAACACATTATTCCAGAAATATTCAATTTTTACAGGAACCCACCGCAATGACAATTATGCGACCAAGTGAATGGATTCACCTCTGATTGTTGACACTTTAGCTTCGTGAAATCCCGAAGAAGGGCGGCCGATTTGTCCACCCGAAACGCGTTGATTTTTATTCATAAATATTGTTGATATGTTACTAACGTTGTTATCAAAATTCTCTGCAAATAGCTATTGAAATAATTTTCCTTAACTGTGCTTTTTGTGCAACATTGCGTACTGGAAATTTTGAAAAACTTATACTTTTGACTAAACTTCTTCCAAACATTACTATTTTGCACTAAAACTAATGTAATTTATATAAAATTATTAAGCCCATATATTTTCCAGACGAAAATGTTTGTCAAATATGAAACTAAAACTTGAAAAAAAATGTTTTTAGCTAAATTTTCTAATATGTAAGGGATTTTGATCATACCAACCTCCTTTTCCTTGTATGTAGCCCTACACATTTTAAATGAAATAGATGAAACATCAGCTTTGCGATTTTATACAGCTTGATTTCATTGATTTTTGATTTCATTGACATTAATAATTGTTATATTTACCTCACACATACGTAAATACCTACAAAGAATCTTGGGATGTCTTACTTTACGAATAAGATATGCATTTAATTCTACTATAATATAGAAAGGAATTTTCCAAGTACTTCATTCAGAACGTTCTTATCCAGGCAACAAAAGGAAGTAAACATATCGAACAATTAAACTCACAACTTAAACGTTCCCGCGACTAAAGAGGGGACTATTAAACGTAAAGATATGAATATATTATAGCGGTTCATGACACCGTGTAAACCATAAGGTCAAAGAGATGTTCAAATTGAAATATCCTTCTTCCCTTTAGAAAACTTAACTGTACCCCTCTTATCGCTGAGGACTATTTAGGGGCAATGGCAATGTGCTGTGCCAATTAAAAACAAGCACAATATACATTTATTGTCACACACTTCTGGACAAGGGAATGGAAATAACAGAATTCATAGTACGATACAAACTAGAGATTCAAGATATTATTACCCTTCACAGGGATAACACAATTGCCAAATAATGGTCAACACACAAAGCCACCGGGGCGAGTTTTTTGTGGGGGATTTTTTATTACTAATAAATTTGACACCCACATATTATTAGTTCAATCTAGAGCCTTTTTACTTAGGAGAAAAAGAGACGCCGTCCTCATCTTGGATTCGAACCAGGGTCCCTCCGTTTAGCCCAGAATGTACACTCAAGGCTAAGAGGATTGAACTAATAACGCGGGGATGTCAAATTTATTAATAACAAATAAGATAATACAAAATCGGACAATATAGTATTAAAGAGTAATAAACAATTTCACATGATTGTTTGAATCTTAGGAATTGCTCCAGGTTTTCTAGCAAGATGAATTTTATTATGAGATGTGAGTTCTCCTTTCGGCAACAATACATGCAACCAGACGTTACAATGTTTGTATATACCGATTATTCAGTATTTAACACGTCCACATCATTCTTCCACAAACTAACGGTCTGGACGGTTCAATCCTTACGTAGCGGTCATAAGCTCTATGGAAAATAAGCTCAGTTTGGCTTGATGTTGCCTCCTATATGGATAATACGATTTTTTATATTAGGTAAAATATGGTTAAATTTATACCACTTGCAATACATAATAATTGTAATTAAAGTATTAAAAGTAAATATATATTAAGGGATATTAAGCGCAATTTTATGTGAAAAATTCAGCTTAAGAGTTTTAAACAATTTCACGTAAAACTCGCTCTCTACACTTCACACATTCACACACGGTACTTGTTCCTTAAAGTTGAAAGAAGAATCGAATCGAAAATGTCGTTGAACTTCAAAGTCCACCTATAAATAAATAATCAAGTATTTATAAATACACGGAAGTAGGAAAGAGAAAAAAAAATATATTTTTTTATAAAGCAGCTATTCGACATTTTTTGGAACGTAGCAAAACGTAGAATTTTTAGAGCGATATAAAATTGAGGAATTCTTAAGAGTTTGAAATTCAGAAGACGGAACTAAAATATACCTTGAAAAGTGGTCAGAATAAGAGATGAAATTTTATCTTACTATGAAGGAATGGAATACGATTTTAACGCAAATAACAAAATCCGTATAACGTACCGACAATCGATCACTCGAAATATTTTTGTTGTCAAGAGTTTCATCATTTATTTGCGAGGAGCATTGCATTTGCCAGATTAAACACGTGAAAATGTTTTCGATCAATAACGATAGAAAATAATAATTTTTTGAAAATTATCCTTAAAAATTTCCACGAGTAATAGATGTATTTATTCACCTTTTTAAAAAAATACATTTTTTCACGCTATCCAAACGTCTTTATTAATAAAAATTAGTTCGTAAGGAATGTACGTATCGGCCTTGCGGTGATGCAATGGTAAGGCGTTCGCCTAGAGCAATGGTTGCCAACTGGTGATCCGCGAGACGGGTCATTATTTAAAAAAATATAATTAAAAAAAATCATAAAAATTATTAA
>QLNU02015359.1:3717880-3728091 GCA_006491805.2 Dysdera silvatica | reverse complement strand
AAAACTACTTTTTGTAAAAAAAACTTCCTAAGTGCCGTATCGAACACTGGGCGTCATGCAGTGACTAGTAGTAGGTTATATATTTCATTTTTTATTATTTTTACTAAAAGTTAATAAGTAAAAGAAGGGGGAGAGGTGGCAAGAAGGCCTTAAACACATGAAATATTGTAAGTTTTTCAAGGAAAAAACGCAACGATAATGAAAAATTAAGCCTTGATGTATTATAAGCACATGTTCGTATAATTTTATATAGACTACCTATTACATCAATATACAAGCTTCATTTCTCTAGATTATAGAAAAAGGAAAGGCTTTTGTTTCAAAGTCGTTATATATATAGCCCTGTGGTTCCCAACCTGGAGGTTGCGACCCTCAGTCGCGAACAGGTTTCTGTGGGTCGCCGCAACTATTTTTAGTTGCAATTATTTTTATAAGGAATTTTATACCACACGTTTCCGACAGTTTTATATTTCAACATGGCTACACACATTGCAATATTCTACTAATGGTTGTTAACTTTATATCTGTAATATACATAATTAATGTAATTAATATAACATATATAAATAATATAATATATATATATAAATAAATGTATTTTTATATTTAATGTGTTTTCTTTACTTCGTTAAAAATGCTTTTGTTATGCAAATGTGCTTCGGCAGCCGGACGGGGTGGGGATGCGCATATAATTTGGATCGCGGCATGAAAAAGTTGGGAACCATATTTATAAAGGCAATGATTTCAAAGTTTCCATTTTCGAAAGAAAAGTGTAATATAAAGCAGTACAGATTTTTCAACTATTCTATTTATTTTATCGTAAATTGGAAAGATTGGTAATTATAAGAAAAATAATTTTTAGGGTTGGGAGGAGATAATTATCGGGTAATTTGGTGACGTAATTTTTTTTTTCAGTCATTTGAAAGGAGAAACTATCGCTGATAAATAAGCGAATGGGTTTTGACATACAACCTTGGGTTATCGCTGAATCTTCACCCCGGAGAAAGCATTTGTATGGCTATTGAAATCCAATAAAAGTGCTAAAGATTATCAATATCCATTAAACGTTCCGTTATTCTTTTCGATCTCATTTTCTAAAACAATGCTAATCACTAATTCATTAACGCTGCGTTTTAAATAGGCCAGGTTTGTAATGCCTACATGTCAGCACCACCCGCAGTTTCATTCAAAGCAAAGCTTTTCTCTCAGAAAACAAACACAACTCTGATTTGAAAATTAGGATGAGAGATGGCTCTTCTGACAAATTACAAATTTTCTCTTATTGTAGAAAATCTCATTTAATTTGCATTTGTCAAATGACATTTTATTAAATTGAAATTTCGTCTAAGTTAAATTTATGTTTTCTTAGAAAAATGAACGCAATTTTTTAAAAATTGATATATATTTCATTATATGGCTACTTCCCCGGATGTGGCTAGTCTCCTGATGCAGACGCTTTTTAATATATATTTCAAAAATTGTAACTGGGGATGAAACCTAAACTCTTTGGGATTAGCTCTGAATTATTAACTAAATAAAACATGTTTTATAAATGTTTTAGTTAAAATATAAGGATATATTATTGTATAAAACTTCAAAACATCGGAAAAGAATGAAAACGTAAGATTCGCAAATTTTGTTTTAACCTCAAGGGATAATAAATAAAGCATTTTTTTGAAAAAAGAAAGCATTGAAAGTTTGATGCAAGATGTTACTTCACCCTGAAATATTTAGAACGTTAAATAAATAATTAGGTCTTCTCACTTTTAAAATATACGTAGGTTTGCATAAAATAAGAATTACTAAAATGCTGAATATGAGAATCTCTTTTTAAATTTCATTACAAAAAAAGTCACATTTAATTATCTTCAAAAGGTTAAGGGTTTTAAAATAAAATTGCTTAGATTTTCTTTTCTTTTGCAGAAAGTTTGATTCTTTCGCGTTCGTTCTGTGAGAAGAAAAATATTGCTGAAAGCGAAAATTCCCATTAAGTAGACATTTCTTTAAAAATAATTTTTTTTAAGTTTTGAATAATTCGCGTTAAGTAGAGGAATTGAACCTTTAAGTCTTGAAATTTGTTTAAAGGTCCCTTTTACCTCCAAGAAATGCAAAACTCCTTTTAAGCTACATTAAGTTCTTTTGAATTAAGGAAAATCCATATTGTACGCGTCACTAGTCAATTATTATTATTATTATTATTCATCTTTATTCATATCAATGTACAACATATTACAATACGTGATTCATGAAACTTTGAATTTGATTAACGTATTACATTTAACTTAATACAAAATTATCTAAAAATAAAAATTAGGAAGCAATTGTACAAAGATATTGGAGACACCGGAAAAAGACCAGTTTAACTGATCTGACCAGTGATTCCCATGTAGTAAAGCGGGAAGCAAAATAAATGGATAAGGTGAAATATAAAAGTAAATAAAACTGTATTAGGAAAGAAAGCCAGAAAATTTTAAACATGGGGTAACAGGAAATATGAAAAATAAGAATCAGACAATTTTGAAAAAAATTGAAATTATTAAGTAAATAAAAAAGTAGGACCTACAGAAAGAGCAGTACAGAATGTTTCTCTTAACGATCAAACCATTGGAAAAAGAACTCTATTTATACTTATATTGAGTCTTAGTTTCTATTCAGTGGCGGAAAAAAAAGGAGGGTTTCAGAGAGCGCAAACCTCCCTCACTGGATAACAAATTATATTGATCTTTCTAAAGCTAAATCACTAAATGTTTTTGTAAAACTTTTAAGCCCTCCCATAAATTTTAATTTCTTCGCACATATTGACATTACGACAAATACTCATATGTTTTGAACTACTCCATTATTCTGGTTGTTCCTCTTCGCTTCCTATCTGCTAATATCTACATCGGTGGTGATATTCCATACAATTCGACTTTCAGTTGCAAGGTGCTGTCCATCTAATTAGGGATTTGGTACTCAGGCTGTATTTAGAAAAATGTTTGCAGTAGGAATGTCTTTGCGAAGAACTTTTCTGTTCCATTTTGGTGAAAATTTATCGCCTCAAGCTTGTTTTACTTGCAGAGAGGGCACTTTTCCAATTTCGCCTGGTCCCTAGATATTTGCAGTAGTTTCTTCTCTATTATACCTTGTGTTGTAATGGATTCTGATTTGTGAACATGATTTATGCAATAATAGGGTATGATATAGGAATATTTAATGACGATGAAATTATACAGGGTGTCTCAGCACCAGGGTTATAAATTGCAAGGGGTCATAGTATTCATCAAGGTGAACGATATTTGTCATAGAATCTAAGGTCGCAAACCATCCACAGCGCCAGTTCTAAAACCGTTCAGCATACACAAATATTTACAAACAGTGCGTGAAGAGCGCCAGATACTACTCAGGTCAGCTGATCAGGATATCGCATGTTGCGCTTCTCATGCACTGGTTGTAAATATTTGTGCATGCTGGACGGTTTTAGAACTGGCGCTGTGGGTGGTTTGCGACTTTAGATTCTATGACAATTATCGTTCACCTTGATGAGTACTATGACCCCTTGAAGTTTGTAACCCTGGTGCTGAGACGCCCTGTATCCATCCATCTTTATTTCCATCATTTCATCCATTCCATCCATCATTCTTTATTTCTTTAATATTTTGCATTCATAGTAAATTTTATGGGCAATAATTTATAGGCATATTTTTATATTTATAGGCATATTTATAGGCAAAAATAATCTAACGCATTCAAAACATTCTATCTACAATTATGTATCTAAAAATATGCATATTTCTAAACATTTTAGTCGTTCTTTCTTCGATAATCCCACAAAAAAGATGTCGCCATGACTAAAGAAAAATCAGCTATTTCTCACAAGTTTCCCAGTATAATGTGCTCAGCGTATCCCATGACAAACAGCTTAAGAGAGGAAAAACGTCTTTATGGAATTGAACTCATAAATTTTGCAATCGCACTTCACCCGTGTACGTTTCGAAAATTGCAAGTCTCGTCTTTTTCAAGAATCAATTTTTTCTCACGGTTGGAATGCGGCGAATTGATGCAGAGAGGAAAAATACCATTGAGGAGAAGTATGTCAATACATTTAAACTTTTTCGGTGGTTGGTTCATATTGCCATAGTTTCAACTATGACGGAAAAATCGGCGAAATCTGAGTTTTTCAGCACTTAAGGAAATATTCTTTATTTTCCAGAAATGATTAAATATAAATATATTTGCTATCTTTAAATAAGCATTACTGCAAGAGTTATTTAAAAAATATTTTTTGTGCAATATTTGTGATAAAACACATTAAAACCACTCGTTTGCGGATATTTATCTGGGATAAAAATTTGTGAGTAAAAGACGGAATTACCTTGAAGAAATTTTCTTGCCAGTGAATTTTTATATGACCATATTTGAGGGGTGTCCGTTAAGAAGCGTTTTACTATGTATTATTATTCTTCCTAATAATTGAAATTTTCTCCCATAGGTAGATTAAACATTTGATGAAAAAATGCTTTTAATCGTTACAAAACAGTTAAAAATGATTTCACATGCTATAAAAACCTTTCTTAAAAGTCGAAGACAATAAAAAAATAACTTAATTGTCCATCAACGTATTTCAAGATACAGTAGAACCTCCATATGATGAAATTTCTTATAGCGAAATTCTCTATACAGCAAAGTTTTGATAAATCCCCATGGTCATTATAGTTCGTTCGCGAGAAGTTGGCGTGTAGAACCGTTACAATTCTCGGGAGCTTACATCACAGACGGGTTATTTCATTGCAGTAGAGGGTAGTGCGTCCTTCATAACTGGTTTTTTGCGCGCAAAAAAACAGTTACGAAACATTTGAGAGCAAACTAGAGTAGAGGACATCATTGTTAAAGTAAAAGGGCTGAAATGGCGATGGGCTGGGCATATTGCAAGAAGAACTGATCAACGATGGACAACAGAAATTCTGAACTGGATTCCAAGAGACCACCGAAGACCTAGAAAACGTCCTCAAACTAGATGGGTGGATGAAATAAGAAAAGAGGTTGGGGTGACGTGGAAACGAATGGCCCAGGATAGACTTGTGTGGAAAGCATTTGGAGAGACCTTCATCCAGCAGTGGATAGATAATGGTTGAATATGATGATGATGATATAAACTGTACGTTATGCACATTGTATATCAATATATATATTATGTATATTGTACATAAACTGTATATTAGATATGTTGTATGCAAAGCGTATATTAAATATATTGTACATAAACTGTATATTAGATATGTTGTATGCAAAGCGTATATTAAATGTATTGTACATAAACTGTATATTAGATATATTGCATATAAACTGTATGTTAAATTAAGGAAATCCGAAATGTTATTAAAAATGATGAAAAATACAGTAAAATCTGTAAAATGAATGTTTATAAAATACATGACAGTCTAGAAACCAATTCAGCTTTCCATAAAGTTTAAATATTCCAATTTTAAAAAGTACCGAGGCAAATTTCTAGGTACAGATATTAAAGAGAGAGCATCTAAGTGTATACAGAAAACATACAGTATATTGTATACAGTGTGTAAGAAAAAACACTTGTGCTCCGGCGAATACTGTTAAAATACTAAAGGAATTTTGGAAATCTCCAGTGGTAAAACCAAATTTTTTTGCAGAATTGTAATCATTATGTGCAAAAATCATAAAAACTAGTAAAGTGCATTTTTCAAACTTAAAAACGTCCGAGAGAAATAGTACCTCCAAATTCGAGGAAAGTTTACAGAAGAAAAGCGAAACAGAAAACTCAAAAACTGTAAATAAACTCCTAGTTACTCAGTTGCATTGGATTGTAGGAATTGGAGGAAATCAGAGAGTATGGTAGAATGCATGCCGTTTCTTCTATCCACTGTATGCATATTTTATGCAATATGCAACATACTTCCATATTGTCAAAGATCCATGGTAAGTAATATGCTATTGCCTATAATGGCGGGCACATCGATCATTTGTGAATAAACGTCCATTCACAGCTTTCTTCTGGGAATGGACGTTTTGACACTTGCAATCTGAGTGGGAAATTATAGAAGAAAATAAAAACGAAATGAAGAAACGAAAAAACACTTGCTTATAAATTTTAGCTCGTATAAAAATAGAAAAATTGTTTTTTTTTCGATGACATAAAGAGAGTGAGATATATATAGCACTTTTATGAAAATATGTTAAAATTTTGAATATTTCTGTATTATTTCTCGTTATTTTAAGATTCGTTTTTCATCTAGTTATTTTCTCTTTTGATTCTCACTGTTCAGTTCAAACGAAAGTAGTAATAGGCCATTAGCACGAAATTCAATGGCCATGTGTTCAGCTACGCAGCAGAAGATCCTATTTTAAATTTGATGATGCGCTAACGAACTTTCAAACAAGGATCGGAACTCATTTGGAAGTGGGAGCTGTGCTTGTTAGAATTAAATAGGGGAAGCAATGCATATGGAGGAGAATTAGTGCACAAATTGGATAAGAGCTAATTACCAAATTTGTGATTATTGTCGGTAAGTATTTATATTGCGTTTCTTTTCATTAATTGCAAACTATCTGAAATTTTAGTGGTATTCCTTCAGGATTCCTCGGATAGAGAATAACCCTCTAGAGTTAGGTTTATTTTATAATTTATGGAGGACGTTTATATTTTTGAAATTCTTGAATATTTTCATTGACGTTAATATTGAATACGAACAGAGTCTTCAAGGTTGAGTAACAAATATGTATCCACTTTCCTTATCCAAAGGCTAGAGTAAAAGACCGTGTTCCATCAGGGAAATCGATCAGAATAATTTATACAATAATATAGCACAACGGCGTTATTATAATACTCAGCATTGCGAAAAAAAATAATTCTTTATAAATGAGAAAGAATATATTTTTAAAACGGAGGAAGATAGAATATCCATTTTTCCTTCATAATAATCCTATTGGAACAGACATGTATTTAGTGGAGAATTGTTTTTTACGAAAATGCCAAGTCTTGCTGTATAACATATTTATTGCATATACGCACAAAAACTAAAAAAAGAAGAAAGAAAGAGAGAGAGAGGGGGGAAGGAAGGAAGAAAGGAAGGAAGGCAGGCAGAGCGACAGATAGATAGAAATTGATATTCATATCTCATGAAATATTTACAAGAAAATAAGGAAATATGTAAAATATTTAGAGAAAATTATGAAATTATATATAAACTATTCACAAAAAAATAAGAAACAATGGGAAAAATTATTCAGCTAAAAATATGAAAAGGGATCAGTGTGGAAACACCTGAGATGGAAACTCAATCAAGAAAATACAAAATATGAATTTTAATATAAATACATGCATATATACTGAGAGTTAACAAATAGTCTACAGACAGTAGTTTTTTATTTTAGTATGCCAAAAGATTATATAGTTATTGTTAAAGAAATGTTTATTGCTTGTACGTTTTGTAACCGATGCTTATGCGTAGATAATCACTTGAGGAAAGTCCCCCAAATTATAAAGGATAAAAGCACTAATTTACTAAGAAAATTTTAGTGAAATGGGCCAAAGGTTCTGTATTTATTTAATAACTCTCTTATCAGGTCGAGAATATGAAGATATTACTCCAATTTTTTTAAGAAACTACATTTTATCACTCATTAGAAACAGATTATATTAATAATATTCGAAAACTTGAAACAACCGAATGCGGCAAACTAATTTTAGAACATTTTATGTACCCATTATTCATAAACGCATGCATTTTTTGACCAAAATAGCTGAAAAATGAATATTTCAGCAAGGAACACTATTATTTAATTCGACTTCAAGCATAAAACGTCTATAAAGAAGACATTTCCAAAAAGATCAAAGTCTAAAATAATGAAAAAGGAAAAGGCAGCAAAATAAAATTTTCCGAAAATAAAATCTTTTCGTAGTTTTTACAAATTGGGCCAATTCTAAATCTCAGGGGGAAACACAATAAGTTTCGCTTACATGGAATGAAAATAAAAAAGAAACGTCGAAGCTGGAAAATTTTTTGGGCGTAAAAAATTGTTACTCTCTATCTAAGTCAGGCCGACGTGACTTAAGCAATGTTTGTCTCATGGACTATGAAGACATTTTGCGAGCTACAAGCTACAAAGTAGTAAGACCAGAGAACGTGCTTCAAGAAAAACGGTTTGAAGAGCCAGAAAATAAATATACCATATTAATTAGTTAACTCTTCGCGTTTAAAAGTGCTAAAACTGTTCTTAACATTTTATAAAAGAGGTTTTGCACAAAATATATTGGGGATGATGTATCCTTTCCTTCTATGCCTGTAAAAGCTCTAGTCTGAGCTGAAGTGTGGGTATAAAATTATTAAGCATAATAAATTCACCACGAAATCTGAAAATTACAAGACACTCGTCCCGGTGGTTTTATGTAATGACCAATATTCGACAATTGTGTTAGTCCTGAGAAGGGTAATAATATTTTACAAAATACTTATCAAAAATAAAATGTTCACCACCAGTTACGTAGCTGTATATCATAGAAAAGCTTATCAATGGTAATTAAATGCAATTCATTCTAAATAATTAAAAATATAAAATTTGAATTTATTGCAATTTTTCACCGGTAGCAAGTGGAAGAATGAACAAAATACCTGGAAAATACAGTGCATATAAAGGAAAATAAGCGAAATCTGCAGTTTTGATAGATACAAATCAAATGAAACACTTTTATAGCCTAGGTTCTAAAAGAGACAAATGTTAAAAGTTTAAATAGAAAATAGAGATCAAACCGAATATCATTTACGTACGAATAAATAAATCTAGACTACTCTATTTGAATAATAGGAAAATCCTCTCAGAAGCTGCTGAAGACAGCCGACATGCGAATTGGGAAATATAAGCGGAAGTTTATAAAGTACATAGATTGCTGCCTCAGATGTATTCGATCAACAAAATAGAATAACTCTGGGAGGCATATATGCACTCTTGCAGACGGATATATAAGTAAATAATAAAATTTACTTTATAGAAAATAATGCTTACTTCAATTAAAAAAAAGTCATATATACTTTCATCGAAACTACATCGCAGCAAGGAGGATTTGTTGGAATGAATCTGTCATATGAAACTTCCCATATGTGTGAAGATGATACTAATATATGTAAGCGATTACAATATTGGAGCGAAATGATGTTTATTGTAGAAAACTGTACAGTTCGCTTTAACCTGGATATAAGATGAGAGAAGGTTGAGAATGGAGGCATAGTGATTCTATATGGTACCTTGTGGCACATTTGCCCACAGATGTTGCCACTGGGCGTCTAGATCCTACACGTTCGTAGGCTGTCGGAACGGGCGTCCCAGATGGTCTCATAAATGCGCGATCTTTGATAAATCTGGCGACTCTTCGGGCCAAGAAATTGTGGAAATTTGGCTGAGGCATTCCTGCTAAGTCCTTGCTTTGCGAATGTAAGCATGATTCTACTGAAACGCATCTGTCGACAGCCTTGCCATGAGAGGCAACACATGTAATAATAATAATAAATTTTTATTCAACCCGATATACAATATTTCGTGATACATAGCTTGAGCAGTATAAAAATTATAGAAATGTAAGAGAAGATCTATATTAAATTATTTTAAGTTTTGAGGTTAGAAATGGAAGAGAATATAAAGCCGAAGCTTGTTCCGAGATTCTCCTCCAGAATGCGGTGATGTTGACAAGAGAGAGGGTAAATTTTCATATTTCTGAATTATGCTTATTTTAAAGAGTTCAGTTGTTGTATATCTTTGGCAGAAGGACGTGAAAACCATTGTAATAACTTAAGAACAGACTGAGCGTCGTTTTTACGAATTAATGAGCAAGAAGTATTATTGTTATTTGGGATTTTTCATGGGCCTCATTTGAGAAAATTGCGGCACACATCTGGATAAAGCTTACGAAATTATGTTTATCAAGATTCAAGACAGAAGTGTATCTGAGAGTCAACATATCTTATCTGAAATTTTGATTCAAAAAATGTTAAAATGTTTGTAAAACAAACGTTAATTAACAAGTTAGTTGTACTATTAAGAGTTACATATATGAAATTATACTATTGTATAAGAGATTATAGTTTAAAAATGGCTGTAGCCTGCCCTGAACATATCGCTAAGTTGTTGGTATCACTCGTATCACTACTAGGTGTCGCTAACTGTCGTATGTGATGTGTCCTTCGATCATCATTCATGTAGTT
>QLNU02015359.1:3692623-3705105 GCA_006491805.2 Dysdera silvatica | reverse complement strand
TGTTATGGTTATAACAGGATTGTAAAGTTTTAATTGGTTATAATTTAGGATTAGAAATTTAGAACGAAAGAATAAATATGAAGTTAAAAGTACTTTATAATTATTATTAAAGCATATTTAACGTCTACTTTATAATTAGTTTCGTAAATTTAAAGTTAGTTTACTTATTGAATATTTTAACTATTTGAGAACATTAAAGTCCCATTACCATTACGTTTAATGTTAGTTTTACTCATCGAGATTAGTAAATAGGCCGTTTATGAAAATTGATTGCATGATTGTGTTTTAATTATTTTAATTTAGAATCCGTAGTTAAAAGTAAAGAAACCCAGAAATTCACAATAAAAACAGGCAAGAATGTTATTTAAAATTTAAACTGTGCCTTTTATTTAAGCATTGGGGCCAGTAACAATTTTTTCATGATTACGTATTAGTACAAAATACATATCTTCAAAATTTCCCTTTTGAATAGGGAAAACATCCATATTTTCATACTTCTTTCCTTAACAAAACCGATTTTCTTAATCATATCTTTCGTAGGTTTATATATATTTTTTTTTTTACATTTTTATTTACAATTGAAAATTTCCTATTACTTTAAATTATGAAACCAAATTCAATTACCAATTAGGTCATTTATACTGGGGTATAAAAATTACCAGAAAAGGAAACTTAATCATGTTAGAATTTTAGTGGGGAGGAGGCACTATTAATTAAAATTAAGAGGAAATAAAGAAAAGGGAACTTACATTTTTATTTAAGGTGAAACCGTCAACCCGAAGACCTCAAGAAGCTAAGAAAATGGACAGGCGATGGCCTGTGTTTTGAAGTTTCAAGCAGCAAACTCTCTCTCTCTCTCTGCCGATTTTCGATGGCTCTTCACATTTCGCCATCTTGTGACTTGGTGTGCTGGTTAAGGACCGCCAGAATGTTTGGTCGCCAGTTATTAGCCAACTTTAACTTGGCTCATGTTAACGTTGGCTGACATGGCGTCCGCCATGTTAAAGAAAGGTTGCCACTCTGGAAGCCCAGAACCCGGCCGTGACCTGATTTTTCCAGGTGTCCGATTGTGTTGTCTACGAGGTCTAAATTGAGCTCAAAGTTTAAACTTTGTAATGCATTTGTTTAACTTTCATCCTTTAAAAGGCCATAACGTTGATCAAAAATTAAAAATCTTGCAGATAACCCGATAGGCCAAAATTATTTTATTTCTGTGTTAAATGTGGGCTTTTAAAAACTAAATATAATATGTAGAACAAAAACAAAAAGGTGGGTTAGTATGTTATGGGGGTCCTGCGTTTAAAAAAAAAAGAAATTTAATTATATGTACATTATTTATATACAGAAATTTTAAGTGATAATGTCTGTGCTAATAAAAATCGAATTAATTTAAAATTTACGCCTTTGGTAATTGAAAAAGCATTTTACAATCAATTTCGTTATTGATTCTCTTATTAACTAATTTTAATGTTCCTTAAAAATATTGAGGTAATTTCAAAGTTCTCTTATTTTGTTATATGTCATGCTGGATCCTGGTTGAAGAAACTAATTTGATTGATTTGTATATCGTTGAGATGAGGGAAGCACTAACCGTTTTGGCACTGACACCTTTTAACTTTGTGGCATTTCTTTTAAGGACTGGAATCTATGGAAACGCCTTGGTGCGTTTTAATCTTTTTGGCGTTGCTGTCAAAGAGGAAGGTTTCACCTTGTGAAGAACTCCATCTCATCAATGGAACAATGAAACATGGTAAATACAGTGCACAGTTACCTTAAGGTACAATCTCATCTGGAATAATCAAATAAAGAGCGGCAGAATATCGGGAAAAAAACCATTTGTAATATCAAAGCATACAATATTTATACAGTGAGAAAGTGTATTTTTTTATATGCTCCTGGGTGTTTAGATATAATTTATTTATTTATTTGTTTTAGAAAGAGAATTTTCAAATTTCGTCTAAACAAAAACCATCCGGCGTTCAATGCTTAAATTAATCTGATGACGTATCATTATGAAGAATCAATAAAAAAAATAGAAAAAACAACGTTTATAAGAGCAGTAGAAATTTTAACAAAAATTCGTCATGTTTCGAACGGACTGTGGCCATCCCTCGTCGGAAATACACGTTGGTCTGGTATGGTGGATAAAGGTTGATATGGAGCAGAGACAGATCGTGACGTCACGAGTATTTCCATTTTAGTGCTACGATAGCGTAGTTAGGGAACTTTCTTGCAAGCGTCTACTTTGTGCGCTTCGGCCTAGACCCTTCTACTATTCAGATATAGCTCGAAGACTATCCAAACGACCGTGGGGTGTTGGGGTGTTCCCCCACTAAGCCTTCTATGACTCAGGTATGTACCGATTTTTGTTATAATACTAACTGCTCCTGATTGTGCCATTTCTTTTCGCAATTATCATTATAACAAAAATCAATATATACCTGAATCAGTGAAGGTTTAATGAGGGACACCGGCACACCCCCAGGTCGTTTGGATTGTCTTTGAATTATACATAAACGATGAATCAAAGAGTTTTGTATAAAGAAATTCACCAAATTTAGTATCAAAGCTCCTAACTCAGTAGTTGCAATATATGTGACGTCAAAATGACGTCACGACATTTTGGCGAATATTCTGCTCCGCATCAAACTTTGTCCACCTCTAGTACTGCACAAAATCAACAACGCATTGCCGATTCACCGGTGGGTTGTGTTGCCAGCTAGAACCAGAGTCCGGCTAAAAAGTTGCTATTAATGTTGGTCTGCTGATTCAACCATCGGCGATGAGACGTGATATTAAAGCAGGTGGGGAGGATGAAGGTTTAACCGCCGACAGTAGGTTTCTCTAAGCTTGACCAAAACATGGAGTGGACCTCTGATCATTTACGAAACGCGTTGAAATTTGATTAATAAAATTTCTACTACGCTTTTAAACTTTAGTTTCTTTGTTTGTTGCTGCGTTTAATGAAATTGGGATAAGAGCTTAAACCGACTCACTAGCAGGAAAGACGAAATCATTAACACTAAAAGTTGTCGTAGGACAACGAATCTATATTTTTTTTCGAGGACAAAAAAAAAAAACATGCACTGCTATACAAAATATACCATTAAATATTACATATATATCACATAGGTTATGTAATATTTACTTGAAGCTTACACTCAATACTACAGAAATAAATATATACTATTGAATTACATTAAATAAATACTTCATATAAGAAAATACAATAGTGTGTAAAAATGAACTGTTTAGCATATAGGAATGGCAGAAGTTGATGCTGCAATCCATGCATATGCGTTCTGTTCTCAACTTGCGATTGATGTGATACACTGCGCAAAAATATTAGATAAATAAAACACAATACTGTCACTGTTAGAAATTACATAATTCAGTAGCTTCTTGATACTTTTTTCAAACAAAATATACAAACCAAAAAAACTGTTGATTGGTAATGCTTGTCAAGGTTGCCACTATACGAGTTACAAGTTATGCTTCGGAGAAAAATAACCGTTTTTCACTGGGATAGGAGAAACGTCTCTGGATATAACGCCGACCATTGAAATCAATGAACTAACACATCTCACCGAGCTTTTCATCCTCCACACCTGTTTCTCCTTCCAAAACAAGTTATTTAAACAGACTAACGGTCTTGCAATGTGCACTCCACTTTCACCTCTTCTTTGTGATGTTTACATGCGCTATGTGGAAGAAAATGTCCATAATAACATTCCGTTCAAATATTAGTTTCGATAAGTTGATGACATAGTCGGAATCCCCACGGATGAACATATCAACCTCGACTACACACTCGCTTCACTCAATTCTGGTGATCCAAACATACAATTTACGTTTGAAGCGGAATGTGACTTACAATTAGCCTTTTTAGATGTCCTAATAACGCGTTCATTCACCGGTTTCCGAACAAGTGTATTTCGAAAGCCTGGTTCTGTTTGCTCGCCTTCGCATGTGGCCTCAGCCCATCCATTTTCTCAAAAAATGAGTTCATTCTTCTGGCTCACTTCCAGAGCTCTCACACATTCATCTTCACAAGATTCACTCAGTAAAGGAATCGCCCATCCAAAAGAAATTGACATTCCCCGTAGCTTTTGTAATTCTGTTATGGACCACACAGTCAACAAACTCAAAAATAAATGCATCTTACAATCTTCGACGGTTTCGCAGGACTCCTCGCCTCAAAAAGAGACAGTGTACATCCCGTTTGAACCTGGGGTAGCATCCAACATCGCTTCCATCCTACGGGTTTTTAGTTTCCGGGTTCTCTTCATCCCCATCAACAAAATTGGAATTTCCTAGCTTAAAGATCCCATTCCGGATTTTAACAACTCCGGTATTTACAAGATTGTTTGTCAAGACTGCGAAAAATGTTATGTGGGCCAGACACGAAAGGCACTGCGATTTAGGGTCAAGAAACACGAAAATTATGTACGAAAACAAGAATTGCTTAAATCTTCTATCACCCAGCACTGTTGGAATCAAAACCATTGTTTCTCCTTCCAAGATGCCCGAATAATTGAACGCGTTTACTTTCTGTCGGACCTTAATTTCTTCGAAGCCTTCCACATATTTCAAATGGGCAATGGAGCTATCAACGATCCGAGTGAAAGCATATTTTTCCCAGAATGCTACAAAAAACTGTTCCCCATCAACCTCATTTAAAATCTTCATCAGTTTAATTATGACTGCTTTTCTGAACATTTCCGCCGTCTCGTGGATCGGCGTTATATCCAGAGACGTTTCTCCTATCCCAGTGAAAAACGGTTATTTTTCTCCGAAGCATTACTTGTAACTCGTATAATGAAAACCGTGACCATCATTACCAATCAACAGTTTTTTTGGTTTGTATATTTTGTTTGAAAAAAGTATCAAGAAGCTACTGAAACAGCTGTCACGACATTAAATTATGCAATTTCTAACTGCAACAGTATTGTGTTTTATTTATCTACTGTTCTCAACTGCACTATACCAACTATGAATAAATCACGGGAGTACCTCTGCGAAACAAATCGCATTTTATCGAAGCTAAAGCTTACACCATTCTGTGGTTTACAACTTTAAATCCCATTTAAACTTCATCTGAAGGAGGTTCTTTTAAAAGGAAGGACGTTTCCTTCGGAAAGCCTGTAAGAATAAGGAGTCCAAATCAAAGTAAATTTGAAACAAATTTCGAGTGTTGTCCCGAAGGGATGGGCCCCGAGAATAGCAAATTGGAAACTAACTCTTTTGAATGTCCAATTCCATCTCCATTAGAAATCAAACTTCGATCACTCTGGTCCATAATAAAAAATGCTATTTCGAAACAAAGAAAAAAGGAAAATGGAACCGCTTCCATTTCATCAAAGAAACCGTAATAAGGAGCGTATTTCTTTCAATGAAACGAGTTATACTCTTCGCGTTATTCCATTAGATTGGAAAGAAACTACTGCTTCTTAAATATAAGTCTTGAGAACTTCTTTTATCTATATTATTATTTATTAAGGGTCAATGTCTTTGAAGCAAAATATCAAAAAGCTCTCATTTTTAGAATTCCCCTTAATTGTTGAGTTGATAAATTATTATATACAGACTAGAGTTATCCAACCTTTTTGTGCAGCGGGTCACTTGAAAATTTTTCATAGATCTGCGGGACAGAAGCTTCAGCGAGATCCGTGAAAAGAAATAATAATAATTAATTCATTATTCACAAAAGCCTCTCTTCGAAATTTCTTCCGGTTATTTATTTGTTCACTTAAGATATGGGAAGGAGTCACCCATGCGGTTTTTCCCGATTTCTGAAGAAAAAAAATCTAAAATTTTTTTGGGGGGATTTTTTTATTTCAAACATTTGTTAGCGGGCCGGATTGTAGTCCGTGTGCTATACGTTGGACAACCCTGATATAGACGCTTGAAGAGATATTGAGTTTTGTGTCGAGTTTACAGTTTATAAGCTAGCCGTTAACTTTACCCACAAAATCTACATGAGTGTAGTGTCATGAGCTTAATTAAACGGAATAATAATTTTCATTATTAAGTGTTAAGCCAAATCGCGTAAGTGGGCTCGATTAATCCAAGGTTCGTGATCACAAGCCAATGATACAGATAAAGGTGAGAATGTTGATTAATAGAAATTTTATTTATTACTACTAAAAGCACCATTCTATATAAAGCAGCATTACGGTAACAATTATAACTTCAGTCATTATCAATAGTATTTTGTGAAAATGGATATTTCGCCTTAATACATAATAAAGGTATTATAAACCAACAGATACATGGTAGTAGATACGTAAAAATACCATGTTTAATATTACAATATTTGTACAATTTCATTACATTTTTCATTTTTTTCATTTTACATTTTTCATTTTACATTTTTCATTTTACATTTCATTTTACATTTTTCATTTTACATTTTTCATTTTACATTTTTCATCATTGCACTGCATTTTGCATTTTTTATTTTACATTTCATTTTACATTACATTTCATTTTACATTTTTGGCTAGCCGCCAAAGGGATAAATAACTTTTAAAACCCAAAATGGTGAATTGTTAGATTTCTGAACATGGAAGTTTAAGTCAAGTTATATCTTATATAGGGCTTCATCCTAACGTGTGTGTCCACGACCTCCAACTCCTTTTCCATCGGAATTAATATTTCGTACTCAAGCTGACTACAGATTCATTACTCTCTGATCCCCAAGTGCAGGAAATTATATTTTTTCAACCCGCTTTCTTCAGTATTAATTGTCATTATTTTTACACCGTGAGCCTAAAAAAATTACACAGAATGTTCAAAAAAACAGCCAAATCAGAGAGACGGAAAAAATACGCCTTTATGACTCTATTCTTCTGAGAATGTACATCACTACCTACCAGGAAAATGCATAAAATTGGTAGGTAAAAACCTGTCAGCAGATGTCAGTTCTGAACCAAGAATGGTGGAACTTAAAAGGTTTTAGATATGCAGCTGCATGATTTTTACAACCTGAGTTGTATAACAGTCTGTGGCAAACTCTCATATGAGAGAACGAGCCCTACTCTGTTCTTAATTGCTTTAAACATGGGAGAAAGTAATTTCTTAAATTTGTAGAGAAACACCATGACCTGGTTCCTTTCAGCGCCTACACTATAAAAGTCAATATTTTTCTATTGTAACAATAAACAAAGATCTCGCATAGTGCAGGCTATCGGTCTTGGGATGAATACATCAGAAAAGTACATTCTGACAAAAGTAATCCTTTACTTTTATTTACCAGCATTTCAGAAAACGCCGTTAGTGGTCCATTATAGAAGATACTCTTTTTTGCACATGTGTAGGAAGTTCAGCAATGTCATTTTAATCCTAAAAATGGTAAGTATCTGGTAATATACTGCATTGGCAACATTAAATTTCTAATCATTCCTTTCATGGCACAGCTATTCGATGATGTAGTGATCAAGAGGTTCCTTCCCTAGGTTGAAATCTCACGTTTGATTACCCATAAAGCCTCAGGATAGCTCCTCTTTTGCCACTGTCGTTCAGTACCTCGTTCAATTCTCCAATCGACAATCCCTTAACAAATTTAATGTCCTAGCGCAGCAGGACTTGAACTCTTCTTCAGCCAAAAAACACACAAAAAAAAAACATTTTTAAGACATGCTAAAGAATATCTTGGATAATTTATTTTTCGTACAAGTAAAAAAACACAAAATTTTATGCAAGCGTTTGTCTTTCTTATTAACTTCGATGGTTGTGCTTCAGCTCTTCAAATAAATATTTTATACCTTGTAACATGTTCAATATCCCACAGCAGTCCTCCTCTGTTGAGAATACCGGCACTTGCAGAGCGCAGCTTCGAAGTAGCCGTCCGTAACAGGGTGACAAAACAAATCCTGCCTTACTGCAGGATTTTCAGCTGTGGTGACCGAAGTTCGGATTCTTCGTTAAACTGTAGGTCGAGCTTACCAACGTGGTGAGCTTTAGGCCGCTTCCTCTGTATTTCTCTCACCGTACTACGTGTATATGTGATAACATGGATACCTCCATCCTGCAGTAGATTGAAAATGGTTGATGTTCAGTATTCAGCGTCGGGATTTCTGAGCTTTGGGTATAGAGTATTCTTCGTTTAACTTTGAGTATTTTTGCTGCACTGGTCCACGCAGAGGTATTGTTGAGGTCATGACCCCCATTTCGATGCAATTTTGTACATATATGTGAATACACGAAGTTGTATCTTTGTAACGCCCCTTCCTTATGAACTGTTTGTTTGTTCTAATAGTCGTCTGTGCAGGTCACACACATGCATTTTATATATATACATATATATTTGTGTGTGTTTGTGGACGCCCACAATAGAAACACTGTGTTTACTTCACTGGCTTTCGTAACTGTTGCCACTCAGAAACGTAAGAAAACAGACTTAAAAAAAGATCGATTTCTAAAATTGGCTAAATGCCAAGTTGTTTCCTTTTATGTGATGTTTTCTATATATACATAATTTCGACTTCCGTATCTGGCAACATATATTGTATAATTATAATTTCACTTTTTATATTTGGCAACAGTACGTGTAATTGTTTTCCGAATTCTAAAATCAAATCAGTCTTCAATTTGCCATCGACATGTGCGCACGTTCTACGAAGGCACCGCCAAAAAGGCTTGCAAAATTCTTTTAACGTCGCATTGTAATTTAATTATCTTTTGGCGAACTATTCTAAATATTTAATGTTTTAATAAATATTATTTTAACTGAATGAAATTACTGCATTGCTTCAATGCCTATATCTATCTGCAAGTTCACTAATTAGCGACGAAAAAGTAAAAATGTCGAAAAGCTTCTTCCTATAAATTTGCCGCGTGTATATGCATTTTTGTGCGGTTAAGGAAGTTTAATTTTCTGCTTGAGACAAAAATTATGGATGAACATGACATGAATGTTTCGTTTTAAAGCAAATACGTTAATTACTAATGATAACCAAAACGATTCCCTTCTTTGTACATAATATAAATTAGTATTAATTAATAACGTGTAACACGACTTTTTTACAGCCTTTGTTACGCGTATGAACGTAAAACAAAGCTGGTCATCTCCACTCAATATGTTCTCCATAAATAAAGATGGCAATACGTGTTTATACGCCTAGTGCGGTAAAGTTTACCTTCACTTTTGTAACTGGATTCGACAAAGGCAGTCATTCACTGCCGAAACGATCGTCATCCACCTAATTAAATAATTTTAACTGTGGTAGTCGTGTTTAAATTATTTATTATAAATTAGCATATTTAGTAATGTATTGTATTCGATTATTGCGCCAATTGGAAGGTGTTCGATGCTTTTGGGAGTTGTGCAAATATAGATCTCTACGTGTTCTATCATCATAAATTATTGCTGTTTTCTTGCTCTTAATTGTACTGTTTTACATTGACCGTTTTGAAAATATTTTTTACCTCATATCACCCTTCTACAGATTTTACATTTCATTGGTTGATGGCGAAATAAATGTGAATTTTATGAAAAATTTCTTTTGACCCGTCATTGCCATTGGCACGTGTGGTAATCATTTTTTTCCATTTCTCTGGCTATGTAAAGAAAATGTATCATGTCACAATTCCCGTATTTAAAGCGTTCTATTTCGCTTGAGCAGTAAATTAAAAGATTACAAACAAAAATAGTTTCAGCACTGGGGAATACTTATCGCGCTCTATTTGGTGACGTAATTTCTTTTATTTTCGCGGCATTTAGAAAGCCAGACTAACGAATAATAAATAAGCGAGTTGGCTTTGGAACACAGCCTGTGCTTATCGTCCAATCTTGACCCAGGGGACAGCATTTGCCTCGCTATTGAAATCCAATACAAGCGTTAAAGATTACCGATATTCATTAAAACACTGCGTTATCCTTTTTGATCTGATTTTTTAAAAGAAGTGCGCTTATCAGCGGATAATTAACACCGTGTTTTAAATAGGCCATGTTTTTAATCACAATGCTTATGTGTCAGCACCAGCCATTTTAGTCAATGAAAAATATTTCCTCTAGATAGCTAGAGAAACGATGATTTCAAATTTGGGACGGGAGGTTGCTATTCCATGAAATAGCAAGTTTTCTCTCAATTTTATCCATTCAGTTTTAATTTATAATCGTTCGCTCATTGTCTGTTAATTTTTTAACACAACTAGATAAATTACTTTTAAATAAATTTAAATTTCCTTAACTTATGATAAGTAATGGAAACATTTTTTAACTAAAGGGATCTTCGTTATTTTTGGGAGATTTGAATTTTGAATTGCCTGTTCGCAATTGTGAGTAAATAACAGAAGTCGCATAGTAAATACCTGCAACTACAAAGGACGCTGTATTTCTCACACACTTAGATAAAACAAATTTTAAAATAATATTAAAACTGGTTTTTTTTTTCTAACTATTTATTACAACGCATTCCACGGAATGATAATATACAATTTAGTAAAAAAAAGTAACCAAATTAAAATATGCGTACATTTTAATTTTAAAATTCTCTCTTCCCTCGCTCCCACTCTCTATCGAAATCTTTATCTCTCTAATTGTATGCAAAAGCTGAAATGAACTTGTCTTTTAAATAAAAACGACAATTAAATACACGTTAATATATAGTATTTCATCATGTATACGTTAATCTAATCCCAATGAAAATAAAATTACATTACCAGCATGATCACAGTTTCTATACTTTAAATACGTCCACACGATATAGCAACGTTTCTTAATTATTTTAGCTTGCAAAACCTGTGAAAAACCTTTAAATTTGGCATAATTCCAGCATGACAATTATTTTATGTATTTTGCACTTTTATGTACTATTTTAAATTGTTTTCGAATGGAATTGGGTTTGAGAAAACCGATCAAAACGATGTTTATTCTTATTTACCAAAAAAAATTCCCACTGGGATTTATCTTCTCAGCGTAAAAGCTTTCAAACTGGAAATAGTACTTGATTATACTAACCCAGTATTTGGTCGAAGTGAAAAACCGAAAATTAAATAATGATTGTGGATGATGATCGATGATGACTTATGAATGATGACTAATGATAATCCTTAGATTAAATAATGTTACTCTGCTTATACGTTTGCAAAAGAGAAAATTCTAAGGAGACAAAGGGTTAATTGAAATCTTGCTTTGGTTCGTTTCGCAATTATTAGTACAAGCTTGCTTTCCTCTTCCGATAAATAAGATATTGAATAGATTTCATAGCTTATACTGAATTTGATAATTTAAAACTATAGCTACTTGTTGTCCTGGCAACACAAATTTAAAATGAATTAAAAGCAGTATAGGAAAAAACTCTAAACTCAAGTACACAGGCAATAGATTGATAAGCTGAGATTTTTGCAGTTGCAAAAGGCAAAATTTTGGCCAAAATAAAATATCACATACATATTTTTATGCAATGAAAAAAATACTGATATATAAAGATATTTATGGCAATGATAATGATATAGGTAGTTTAATATACTATAATGAAAATTAACCATAAGGGATTCAACTACAAATGTTTTTAAAACATACTTCTTACCTACTAATTAAGTAGTTTATTTTTGCCTATATTTTAATTTAAAATGCAAAAATGTATAGCTTCAAAAGCAGGAAGTATATAAAACATGTTCTCCCCCACGAAATAAATTTCTCATTCCTATGGGAGAAAAATAAAATTTTTTATGGAAATATTTAAGAAAGTGGAAGATTTCTGCTATAGGTTATTAATTTTGATACTATTTAAAACAAGTGTTCAAAAATCTAAATAAGCCTAAGCATTCGGATCCTAAAAACATGCATACGTTTAAAGAAAATGATAATTTCAAAAATTCTTTAGTTGAGCATTCAACTATTCCCTTTTGAATTTTGTAACAACATTTAATTCTCTTCAAACACTAAATATTTTAAAATAAAATTTTGATTTTTTTCGTTTTTGCTTCTTAAAGAGTTTCTAAAAAGCGAAGTGGTGCTGAAAAGAAATGATAATGAGTAGCTAGCATTTCTTTCAAAAAAATTTTGTAACTTTTAAAAAATTCAGAAAAAATTTGCATGAAGTGCGCTTATCCAACCAAAAAAAATGGCAGTAGTTTAAAGGTCTTCTTTACCTCTTAAAAATACAATCTCCTTCTTTTGGATTCGCTTCATTTTTCGAATCCTTTAATTTTGATATTGTTCTTAACAAATTAGTATGCAGAAAATAAGGCGGAAAACAAAAATGATGAGGGAAGTAAAGTCAAAAAATGAAATCCAGGAAATTTAATTAAACAAATTAAAAAATTTAATAAAATATTTTACAAAATAAACATTGAGACTAACTTAAAAACACTTCTGCGTGAACGTTAGTTTTATTTGTATGAATCGTTTTTTAATAATATTTGTATTAATCGTTTATTTAATAATATTTTTATTAATCGTTGATTTAATAATATTTGTATTAATCGTTCATTTAAAAATATTTGTATTACTCGTTTATTTAATAATATTTGTA
>QLNU02015359.1:3659918-3692523 GCA_006491805.2 Dysdera silvatica | reverse complement strand
ATTTGAGATTAATTTCGTTTTAATTATTTAAAATGTTTATGTTTATTCTAATTCTGTTAAAACAAAGACGCGTTAAGCTAAAAATGAACGATCATCAATTTTTTTCCTTCCTTCTTTCTAAAATACACATGCATATATTTGCTTACATGTCTTCTAAGCTATTTATGTACGCCTACTCTCATCGTTAACGTTAAATGTAAGCATCACTAATAATATAATATAAAAACGAATAATAAATTTTAGCATGTGCGGGAGATAAATTTCGTCGCTAGTACAAGATCAGAATTGCGTCATTCATGGGGGATAATAATTATAATTAATATACAAGGAACGTCTAATATGAATGTATTCTATAAACATGTGCATACCGCTTCTATTTTAAATATTACCCTTCACGTTTAATTCAGTTTATTTGATATATCAACCACGAACTAATTTCCCTCACAGAGAAACCTAACCTTCATAGCAAAAGCATTTCCTCTATGTAGTACTATTTACTGGCTGACTATTTGGAAGCCCAATAATTTACCAAATTATGCTCATTATTTAATAATTTATTCTCACTCATTGAAATAACGACGCTAATGAAAAACACCGCCTTCATCAAATAAACGTTACCGAGAAATATCGACATCACTAATGGTGTAAGAAATACACTAATAAAGCCTTTCGCCATTGTTAGCTTCATTCCAATAGTTTTCCTACTCTTAACTTTAATGTCAATAAATTTAATTTGAAAAAAAATATTGTATAAATTTAATTTCTTGTGTTTTTTCTTCTTTAAAACTATTTTAACTATAATAATAAATAAATATTAAATTCTTTAAAACTATTTCAACTATAATTTAAAACTATTTCAACTATAATTTAAAACTATTTCAACTATAGTTAAAAAACTATTTCAACTAGAATTTAAAACTATTTCAACTAGAATTTAAAACTATTTCAACTAGAATTTAAAACTATTTCAACTATAATTTAAAACTATTTCAACTATAATTTAAAACTATTTCAACTATAATTTAAAACTATTTCAACTATAATGTAAAACTATTTCAACTATAATTTAAAACTATTTCAACTATAATTTAAAACTATTTCAACTATAATTTAAAACTATTTCAACTATAATGTAAAACTATTTCTATTAGAATTTAAAACTGTTTCAACTAGAATTTAAAACTATTTCAACTAAAATTTAAAACTGTTTCAACTAGAATTTAAAACTATTTCAACTAAAATTTAAAACTGTTTCAACTATAATTTAAAACTATTTCAACTATAATATATATAATAATTAATCTGGAAACATGCATGTGTACCCGAGTTTGATTTTAATGGTCATGTAGAAAGATAGACAGTCGACACGTAAAATTGAACTTCGATGTAATGAGCAGCAACACAAAAATCATCAAGAGCAAATTCAAGAACCATAGATTTTATTTAAGAGCATTTAATTTAAGCAGAGCTGCCAATGTTCAAGAAACGTCAACGAACATTTCTGTCATATGATAGAAAACATCTTACTAGTTGATGGTTTCAAAATGTGACTATTCCCCAAGTATAAGATAAGGCGCTGATAAGAGAAAGTAGGTGATAACATCTTTGTTTTTCAAAGCATAATTAAAATTTGGAACCAGAGTTTCATTTTGATCGACAATTTGTTTGTAGGAGGAATTTCAAAACTACGTCTCAAAGAATTCATATGTCAATTGCAGAGTTCAAAAAAACGTTAACATTTTCCTGATTTGAATATCGATTTAAATATTTCACTAATGAAGAAAGCTTTCAGTTGAAATAACTGAAATACCTTCATAAACTGGAAATACGGATATACGCCTCTTAATCATTAGACAGGCTTTAAATTAATTTTGACAACAAATATGTGTCTGACTTGAATTTTAATTTATCTTCACTCATTTTAATACACGATTCAGCTTTTAAGTATAGTGACCCTATAGATACAATGAGCAAAAATATAAGAATGTTCTTTTGTCGCAATTATGAATCTTTAGTAGATATTTATGATAGTTCAAAATTTTTAATAACGTATTCTTTTTTTCACTGAAAATAGAACCTACCACAACTTATCGCGTTTTACTCCAAATGCTTGAATTAAGAGTGATCTAAAATGGTTATTTCCGAGCATAAGTCTTTCTTACAAAAACTATCTTACTTTTAAATTTTTTGTAGCAGTGCTCTTGTGAGTAATTCAACGAAGCATCAATGAAAAAAGCCAAATTTAAAATAGAAGCTTGAAGAAACATTAAGCCAAGTAACCACATTTTGAATTATTTCAGATAGGCTGAATATACTGAATATACTGAAGGATATACTGAAATTTTTTGTCTTCCCAAATTTCATGGCCATGGTTTAAAGAACACTGTATAATCATCTCCAGGAACCCTTAGAGTGCCTTTTGTGTGGCCCTAAGGGCGAACTTTAATAGTTTAATAGCCAAGTCATTTTTAGATGAAATATACCCTTGCCACGGGAAAATGAGCCTCAAGAGTCACTATATCCAGAACTTTAACATGAAAGAACTTTTATAGATCTAAATCTAGATAAGATATTATAGATTAGATAATATAGATCTAAATCTAGACCTTACTCCTGTGCTTGCACCATATCAACAAAAGAGATGGATTGCAATAGAGCAGGTATCATGCATGGGAAATAGAGACGCATGCTTTCGTCAGCTGTATCAAATTTTTCGGTAATAGCGGTTTATCAAGAAAATATATTTGAAAAGGTAACCGCAGTTTCCGTCTAGTTTAATGCTAACAGAATATATATATATAATTTTTATTTGAATAACAAAACCATATAACAATAAATCAATCAAAATCAATCAAAAAAAATCAATATCAAAACAATATAAAATGCACATAAAAATTACTTTTATTGTGTAAAAAGTTTAGCTAAATGATGCAAATATTAAATATAATAACAACAACTGATTATAGTGTAATAATAATAATAATAATAAGAAGAAGAATAATAATAAGAAGAAGAATTATAGTGTAATAATAATAAAAATAATTAATATTCATCTTATAGGAACAAAAGCGTCCAAACCTTGCTCCGTGGAGCTCCAAGGGCTCCTCGAAAGCACTGAAAATAAAAGAACACTTTCAGAAAATATGATACATTTCTTTCAGTAAAAAATAAATTAATAATTCTAAATTTTGATAAATTATTTTTCATTGCATAACGATTTTATTTTATTATTATCTTAATATCATATTTTAAACATATTAAATATCACCCAACGGCCCAGGAAGTAACACTGGAGGGGTGTAACTGGGTAATGAATCTATTTGCATTACCTCGAAAAATCAACTTGCCTGACATCAACTGATCATGAATACCTCATAAGCATTACTTCAGACAGTGCTTCGAAAATTGCTTTTTGAAATAAGCGAGCCATTTTCTGAAATTTGGTTAATTTTAAAGAACGAATTTAAACCACCGGCCGATAAAGCAAAAGCATTTCTCCTTCCATTTGCCACAAGTTACCTGTGTGAATCCGAATTTTCTACCGATGAGCAACTAAAACCAAATGTAGAAGCTGCCTAGACACTGAACCTGATATTCGCTTTCAGTTATTAAGAGGCGGTCTGTGCGGCCGATCCATCGGCCCGGAGGCCGGTGCGCCCTCATGGGCGATGGGACTCGCACCTTCGAATAGACAATACATTGCGCCCTCCCAAAATCCAAGGTATGCGCCATTTGAGGGGACCCAGACCGCCCCTGCAACTATCCCCAATAAAATCAGACATTGGCGAATTATGAAAAACTAAACAACTCCACTCCTCTCTCTAATTACTACATTTTGTAATTATTATAAGTTCCATATAACCCCCCCCCCAAAAAAAAAAAGAACACATATTAAAAGTGAATAAGAATCCGAGTACCGCGATCCAATTTTTACTTAAAAAGGGGAGAAAAGGTTGGGACCCACTCTTTTCTAATTACACTGACAAGAGATTTTACTTTTTAATATCTTAAAATATCTTCCCGGTAGATTTTATATTTCCTTGCAACCCTGATTAGAAATATTTAATAAGACTATTTTAAGTGCTTTAAAAATGGAATATGTTCTATGTCTCTGGAATGTTTATTTTAATATGCGTTCAAAAAAGATGTCTCGACATCTAAGGAAAAGAAAATGGAGATTTTATTGCTCCCAAGCGTCCTTATATAATATTTCGAATATATTCTATGACAAAAAGCTTAGGAGAGGGAAAAAAAGCCTCTTCGGAATGGAACTCATAAATTTCGCAATCGCACTTCATCCGTGTACGTTCCAAAAATTGCAAGTCTCATCTTTGCCAAGAATCAATTCCTTCTCATGGACGGTATACCGCGAATGGATGAAAAGCACCATCGCATGAAACTGCATCAATACTGTTGAATTCTTACGGTGGTTGGTTCGAATAGCCATAGTTTCAACTAGGTTTCAAAAATTGGAGGAACCTGGGAGATTTTAGTAAATATAAGACTTCTTGACAAAATACAAAGAAGCTTCTTTTCACTGAATACGGATTACTGCTCAGAAGATTTAAAAAAATATATTTTTGGACAAATATATATATAGGAAAACAATTTCTCAGGGTGCTATAAATATCCTTCGCTACAAACACAGCACATTCTTAAAGTGATGTTTCCTTCGTAAAAGCTAAACATATTTTTTCAGCACGTACTATTAAAACCAATTTTTCTGTACATACTATTAAGAACATTTAACGAAATGAAAACAGAAATAAAATAAGTGACAAAATAAATAACTAGATGAATTAAGGGATTTGCTTATTTAATCGTTCGTTATCAAATAGATAACTTTAATTCCTAAATGAATATTCATGTACGACTCACTTATTAGTTATTTAATCATTATTTAATTTAGTAAACAGTGGCATATATAATAAATGAGCGGAATACTAAACGAATAATGCTGATAAATAATAAGATATATCTGTTTAATATATATTAGCTATTCTATTGCTGTGTATTACAAAAGTTGATTAATATTCACAAAGCACCATAAACTATTAAGTTTGTAAATCAGAAATATAATTGTATATTAAATTAATTTGAAAAAAGGATTACTTACAATATTAAAATTTGATTAATCAAGTAATCAAATATGCAAAAAGCAGAAGTTAATCATAAAATTTTACGAAAGACATTTAAAAATGTGGAGCAAAGCAAGCGGAATTAATTATAATATATTACAAAAAATAATTAGGAATATATAATTTAATCATAAGCGTTAATTTTGAAAACCTTTTCTACAAATATACGATATTTTAGTAGTCTATTTCTCTCTTTTTTTTAGTAAAAAAATGGAAGTTTTACTTTTTTTTTCAACCTGTGGGGCTTAGAAAAAATATGGAGTAATAAGATCGCAAATTTTGCTTTTTTTTCCTGAAAGTTTTTAGCATGTGGCTTCACATTTGTATAAATAATAAATTTTTTAATGAAATGAATTTTATTTTTCCCCAGCTATTTGTACAGCGTGTGTATACTGCTTCAAGACATAAGCGTACACAGAAATTTCATAAGAGGGATTATAGGCTCAATGGGGGTTTACAGAGCTGCAACTCACATATTCCTATGTTAAATATACAAAATTTCATTGCAATGGGTGCTTACAAACCTCACAAACATTTCCCTGCGTACGTCGGTGTTTCCAGACCTAAAGTCTTAAAATTATATTTCACTGCAAAAATTTTTGCATCAGCGATTTATACTTTTTAATTAATTAACTAGTTTCTTTAATGAGTGTATGTAAAACACACATATTCTTTCAGTATGAAACTTCATATGAAAGTAGTGTCTGTAAGATATTACTATTACTATTCTCAGGTGAAAATAATTGACAACTTATCAACGCATGAAGCTGCCGGGAGATAATTTTGTAATATTTTCTCATGAGGATTTGAGCTGGCTAATATTCTAACCCTGGTTCGATATTCAGAAAGGGTGGTATCTATTTTTCTTTTATAAACTCCAATTTGAACAAAAATGTAGGTTTCCAAACTTTATTCACCAAAAACAGTATTATATGAATACTGCTGTAACGAAACTTGCATATAAAAACTACGATAAAGGTAAAATAATAACAAAATAACGAACAAAAAATATGTTAATCGAATCTGCCGTAATGTATGTTATATCTAAATACTTTGAATTAATACTCAGTATAAATAATGATATGACATATATCTTTGATTTTTCTCTGTGTTCATGATTATATAATGCGCTATTTATTTTATAAGCCCAGTTGAATTTGCCTCCAAATATCTTTCCTTACATCATTCGATAAAAGCAGATATTTAATTTCTATAAAATTTTGGGATAAGAATACTCATAAAGCCCTCTGTGTTAGAAAAAGAAATACCCAAAATTTTTAGGCCATTTTCAAATAACTTACAAAATATAAAATCATAACAATAGATAACATATAAAAAAAATTCTTATTTCTTAAGACTTTTACTTCTTCATCAAAAAATAAATTATTCAAGATTTTACCGCATGTCATGAATTTTATATTAACTCGAAGTTTTACATAAAATGGAAAACTAATTCTGGTAAATAATATTTTTGTAAAAAGATTTGTTAAATTTGAATATATTTCTCCTTACTATTTATAATTGTTAGTTCAGAAATATGAGACTTGTTTTAAACCATTCGACTATTTTTACTTCCGTTTCAATAGTCCAGTTAATAATGAGGTGGAAATAAGCTATAGAGTAAACAAGACGTGTTCTCTTAGCAGCTCATTCAACTAAAACTAAGCTGATTGATTGATAGTCCTATTTTATATTTGATCATGTGCTAATGAGCTTTCTGATGACGGATCTAAAGATAAGATCTAAATGAAAGGTAAGTTTGTATGTTTATATTTGCAACAGATCCTGTAAGAAGTAGAAAACGGATAATTAGTTTTCCAATGGAAAGCATCATGTTATGAAACCGGAAGTGTACAACAGAATGAGAGCTAATGCGCTAGAATTCTAAGTACACTAAGTAGACCAAATGCTCTATCGAAAATATATAAGGGCCTCTTAAAACTGATTTCTTAGTACTTGAATTACACTGCACTTATACATACGCATATCAAGGACGAATTCAGGGGGGGGGAAGACCTAGGACGCGTCCCCTTCCGAAAAAAAACAAATTTACATTTTCCGTAGGTCTCCATATTTTTCGCTGTTTAGAATTTTATTAAAAACCTTTCATTTTATATAAAATTATGCATGACAATGGGAATTGTTCTTTGACCTTAAAAATAAATTTATATCGTAGATCTTGTAAACAATATGTTTTTTATGGAGGGTTGTGTATTCATCTGTTCCATAATAATAATTAGAGGAATTATAAATTTTAGTGTACCTCTATAAGTTTTCAATGCAAAATTTATGTTAAGAAATTTATTCATTAATGTTAAATATATTAGTCTGCTTAGATATTTAGTATTATTAAATATGTTACATCAAACATTAAAGAATTTTAAGCCCTTCTGTAACTTTCTGCGTCCCTTCCGTGAGTTTCAAAGCTCCCTTTAACAAGCGTTTATCTGAGAGACTGTTGCATTACATTTTAATCCTTGCGCCCCTCCGAAAACATTGTGTAAATCCGCTTATTATATACATTCGCGCATACATATATTATGGATCTGTATACGTATTCATGAAATAATTAAATAAATTTCTAATAATATGGTTATACAAAATGAAACATTATGGCGATGATAATAAACGGGAAAAGAATGTAACAGGACGAACGTTTATAAGAAATATAAAAGGATATATCAGCTAAGGAAGGAATTAAAATATTGAAGGAGGGAGTCAAAATATATGGACAAATCAAAACATTGAAGAATTACGATCATATATATATGGAGAGCGAGAGCGAGAGAGAGAGATTAATTTAAAATTAACACTTTAACTGCAAAAATGCTTAGAAGATTTTAGGTAATTATTATCAAAGCGTAATAATTGGTCCAGCAGCGCTAATACTGCAGCTTAAAGAAACCATTAGTTTTAATACACAAAACTGTTTTGTGTATATACACTGAAGTGCCAGAAAAATTGGTACACCTACCTAATATCGTGCAGCCCCCCTCCGTGCGCACGCAGAAGTGTCGCAACACGATGTGGCATGGACTCGACTAATGTCTGAAGGTATCCTGGAGACAATTCACACCAGGAATCCTGCAGGGCAGTCCACAAATCCATAGGAGTGCGAGGTGGTGGAGATCTCTTCTGAACAGCACGTTGCAAGGCATCCCAGATATGCTCGATAATGTTCATGTCTGGCGATTTAGGTGGCCAATGGAAGTGTCTAAAGTCAGAAGAGTGTTCCTGGAGCCACTCGGTAGCAACTCTCGATGTGTGGGGTGTCGCATTATCATGCTGAAATTGTCCAAGTCCGTCGGAATGCACAATGGACATGAATGGGTGTAGGTGATCGGACATGATGCTTACGTACCTGTCACCTGTCAGAGTTGTCTCTAGACGTATCAGGGGTCCCATATCACGCCAACTGCACACGCCCCATACCATCACAGAAGCTCCACCAGCTTGAACAGTCCCCTGTTGACATGTAGGGTCCATGGATTCATGAGGTTGTCTCCATACCCGTACACGTCCATCCGCCTGATGCAATTGGAAACGAGACTCGTCAGACCAGGCAACGTGTTTCCAGTCATCAACAGTCCAATGGCGGTGTTGGCGAGCCTATACGAGGCGTAAAGCTTTGTGCCGTGCAGTCAACAATGGTACACGAGTGGGCCTTCGGCTCCGAAAGCCCATATCAATGATGGTTCGTTGAACAGTTCGCACGCTGACACTTGTTGATGCCCCAGCATTGAAATCCGCGGCAATTTGAGGAAGTGTTGCACGTCTATCTCGTTTAACGATTCTCGTCAGTCGTCGAAGGTCCTGTTCTTTCAAGGTCTTTTTCCGGCCGCACCGCTGTCGGAGATTTGATGTTTTACCGGATTCCTGATATTCACGGTATACCCGTGAAATGGTCGTACGCGAAAATCCAAATTTTGTCGCTATCTCGGAGATGCTATGTCCCATCTCTCTTGTGCCGACTATAACGCCACGTTCAAAATCACTTAAATCTTGATAACCTGCCATTGTAGCGGCAAGAACCGATCTAACAGCTTTGCCAGACATCTCTTGTCTTATATAGGTGCTGCCGACCGCATCGCGTTACGCTGATTGGTTGCTGCATATTTTTGTCTCTATTATATAGCGAGACAACCGATGATGGTTCATATACCGACGTCGCTGGTTACCGCAACGGCGTTCCGGATGCTGGCATGTCGTCAGCAGGCTACGCTGATTGGTTGCGGTAGTAACGCTGTTTTTATTCATTGTTACTAGTTTTCACCGAGAGATGGCACCACGAGCGTAGTAACGCTTGTTATTTTTTTCCCCATGCTGGGGATCGAACCCTTGGATCTAGCAAACCTCCTGGTTATATAGGTTTGCGCTCATACCCCACTGGGCATCTCGACACATATATATATATATTAATATAATATTATAATATATATATATATATTAATATAATATTATAATATATATATATATATATATATATATATTATAATATATATATATATTAATATAATATATATATATATATATATATATATATATATATATATACTATATATATATGTATGTATATATGTATGTGTATGTATGTTTGGTATGTGTTATGTGTGTTTTATGTGCGTGTGTGGTGCGCCATCTAACAATATATCCTAATATCCTCATAATCCTAATAATGAGGAGTTTTGATATCCCAATAAGAGAATATCTTGATATTCTAATAATTACACTCTTGATATCCGCATATGCAAAATGAAATCAGTTTGCCTGAGAACCGGAAAGGTAAGATGTGAAAGTTAGAAGAAAGTATAAACGATGTTCAGGGTGTACATGAATAAGGAAGACAATAATCAATTTCATATAAGTTCTCATTTCAATTTTTTATTATTCTCCAATAAATACTAGCACAAAAATTACAAATCACGTATAGGGTAAAATAGAGTAACTTTAGTTTATAAACGGTTTTATTGGATTTTACATGAAGGAAAAGTAAATCGAACTGAGTGAAATCGCTTCAAATTTAAAGTCATTGACAAAATCTATTAATATGTAAATTGAAATTGATAGCACAAAGCATTTACCGTCACACAGAGACAGCCAACCACTTCTTCTCAATTTAAATTCGTACTTTTCGTTTCCGGCAAAAATGCTTTCTTCTTGGATAAAACCTGCTATAATGAGACACATAAGACGTTAATTAGGTCCAAGTCCTATTTCAAACATCGCGCTAATTATATCGTGATAAATATTCTTCTTTTAGGAAACCAGATGAAAGAAATGGACCGTCGCTTTTCATTCAACATTGGTAATCTTCAGTACTTTTATTGGGTTTAATAGTAAAGAAAATTCTTCTGCTGGTGAAGATTTAGCGATAACTAAATATTTGCGTCATAACCTTATCCGTTGTCGATATTTTCAGCCAGCGATTCGCCGTACAATTGAAAAAAAATGTCACTGATCACCCATACTTATATCTTCCTGCCCTCTGAGTTGAAATTGTTTTGTTATAGTTAACGATCTGTAACAATTGTTTTATACCGAAACGAACAAAGATAGTGTGTATGGGAAGTTCATTGATTTGGTCAAGCATTTTATGCCTAATCCAAAAAAATTATAATAATTTAAATTTGTTTACTAAAATCCAGATCGCAAGATGATGAAAAGGCTTATTTTGTAATTATTATTTTCAAAGTACAAACTTTATTTGATGAATATCAACGTGATGAGAAAAAGTTCGGAAATTTTTAAATCTGTAATTTTACTTTTGCAATCCTAAATATTTCAAATTTTTAGAAGTCTTAAAATTAAATATCTGAACAACATTTTTCCAAATACAATCCTTGATGACCATTTTCGTTTGCATAGTATTCACTTAAACCAGAGAATCTCAAATTGAGGTACGCATACCCCTTGGGGTAGGAGAACGAGTTAACACTTCGCCCCTTTTTATAATTTGAAGTTCATAGCTCTTCTGTACTTTTTCCAAAATAGAAAGAGGCAATTTGCTTTCTAAATTCGTTTCCCTAGCCTCACTCCGCCCACAGTGTCTTTTGATGTTCCCATTGACTTGTCGTAGTAAACAAGGTTTTTCAACAATGTGTACGATCAAAACCAAATGCCACCAAAACTGTCAATTGAAAATGACATGTCTGTGTATCTCTCTGAAAGGGTTCCCAAAATTGATTTACTTATTGGAAAGAGCCAAGCTCATTCATCTGTAACTATTGAGTAATTATGTATTGACTAAAATTGTAAAGAAATGCTACTTGTCTGTTATCTGTTCTATGTGGCATCCGTACATTTCATATCATGTTCATCTCAGGGGTGCGCCAAAACACTCGGGCAGACGAAAGGATACGCGGAGGAAAAAGTTTGAGAATTCCTGATTTATACAGTAAGGTGTAAAACTTTCTTACCTATAAGGTATATATTGAGCCCATTCTAAGATAAAAAAAAACGTTTTCTACAAACCTAACTACAGTGTTTTAACTAACCAACATATTTGGGTGCACATTGACATTCCCCAACATATACCGGGTTAAAGAGTATGCACACACTTGCTTCTATGTGTGTATATTCCCCAACATACATAACTATATATTTATATTCCGCAACATATACACGGCCATACATTTATATTCCCCAACATATACATGGATATACATTTATGCTCCCCAACATATTACGTGGTTATACATTTATATTTATCAACGCATTATACGGTTATATATTTATGTTTCGGAACACGTAGATGGTTATATTTTTATATTTATCAACGCATTATACGGTTATATATTTATGTTTCGGAACACGTAGATGGTTATACACTTACATTCCCCAACATACATGGTTATACATTCATATTCTCCAACATGTATACATGGTTATAAATTTACATTACTCAACATGCATGGTTATACATTTATATTTCTTAACGTACATGGTCATATATTTATATTCACCAACATACATGCGTTGAACAACATGCATTGTTTTACATTTATATTCCATAAACAGAAAACTGAAAAACAATGGAGCGAGATTAGTAATTTTGTATAAGTAACCGTTCATCGTATGCATAAAAACTTCAATCCTAACGCCTGCACTTTAGGAAGGATCGTAGCTAATCGGATAAGCATTCGAGAAAAAATGTAGGGTCAAAATTTTGCATCACACCGCGTAAAATGGATTGAAAAAATGTTTACAGTTCCCCGATGTAGGAATTCGTGTAGTGTAATGTAATGGATATGTCGAAAGAACGATTAACCCTTCAAAAACTCACCAAAAAAATAACAGTCATATTTACACAGACTAGATATGAATTAATTTTTAATTATTAATTTATAATTAAATTAATTTTAATCTCTCAAATCAATACGAAAAATTTGACTCTTTTCGTAAACGGAAATTCGCAGCATATGTTTTATTTTACCAAATGGAATCCATTTCGTCTCACATCTTCGTTGCTAGGGAATTTCTTCTTTTTAACCATGAACTAGATAGCTTCGAATTTTTATTCTTGATAGAGATCGAATCCGACATTCGCGAGATTTAGTTTTCAATTTGTTCTTTCCCAAACTCATTCTTTCGGGACTACACTTGAAATTTGCTTTAATTTGAAATCATTCTTAGAGGCTTTTCAAAGAGGTTGTTTTCCGTTTCAAAAACCCTTCTTCACAGAAAGTTTAAATAAGTTTTAAAGTACACGGCAATCCATACAGAATTGTGTATATCTTCTTCAATAAGGCGAAATTTGTTTCATGGCTACAGCTCAGTAACCCATTTGTTACCGATATAATACATTTCTACAGCACGGATGTACGTTGACTTGAATTCAGTTCGTATCAAATATACAAATATCTTCTTATTAGATTGCCAGGTATTGTTACCCTTCTCAGATTTGACACAATTTCCAAATAATTATCAACACACGAAGCCATTAGGACGAGTTTTTGTGATTTGTCGTGGGGGGGGATTTATTAAACTTAACCCGCGAGCAGGCGCGCGGGGTGTTTCACATCCCACAACTTACAATTTCTGAAAAATAAAAGTCCACCCTCACTCCTGTTGCCTTCCAAGTCACAATCTTTTGGGGTAGGGTGACAAAGTGAAAATTCCACTTACTGTTCCCCGTAAAATTGGACGTTTTTAATGAAATAATGCTATATAATCAGATGGGGTGCAAATCACCCCGCGCGCGTTCTCGCTTTTCTCTAATTGGCGCGCATACTCGCGGGGTAATAATTTTCGATACCCACGTTTAACGCAAGCTACAGCTCTTGGGTTAAAGGAAAAAAATGGACGCCTTCTCCAACTTGGAGTCGAACTGATATCCCCCTGTTAAGTCCAGAGGACCTTAACTGCAGAGGACGGGAACAACGCAGCGTTCTCCGTATATAAGTTTGGAAGATAGTATTACCCTTCTCAAGGCTAACATAATTGCCAAATAACGATCAACACATAAAGTCTAGACGAGTTTTTGTAATTTTTCGTGGAGAATTTTATAAGTAGTATTTTCAAAAATTGTGACGTGTTTAATTTAGATCTTTTAAATTTCTATATTTCCTATACTTTTAGCATTGACTTGGCTAACTTTGAGATATGTATCTGGGGGGAGTTGTAGCTTCCACTCAATGACCGCACGTAGCATTTGTAATTATGACTTTTCTAGCAGTTAATTTTTTCTAAACAATTAAACCATCTTAGCCTCTTGTCATACTAATGATTTTTGCATAGACCTTGGTTGTTAAACATACGGCTCACTTGCTACAATTCGGCCCGCTAACTGTGTTAATCTGGCCCGCCGACAACTGTTTAGAAAAAAATATTTGCAAAACAAAAATTTTAGATTTTTTTTCCGGAAGTAAATTAAAACGGTGGAGGTAGCATGAGGGACCACTTTTCTTATCGCAAGTAAACAAATAACTGGAAGAAACTGAAGGGAGTTTGTTTTTTAACGAAACCGCTGACCCAAGAGATACGTAAAAATATTTTAAGCGGCCTGCTATCCAAACAGTTTGGACAAATCTGGTGTAGACCGTTTCCTTTTAGTGCTCCTCTTTAGTGTTTGTTTAAATGTTTAATATAATTTATCCATATAATTGTTTATTAGATGACAATTGCTTAGTATTGTTATATAGTACTTATAATCACAGGGCAATATGTATTAGAATTATATAATATTTATTAATGTATTCACCATTCTTATGAAGAATTTTTCAACTATTGAAAAGAAATCCATCTTTGGAAGCGAAATTAATCTTTAATTTTTACGAAGCAGAAAAGTTAGCATTGCCAATTATTAAATAGTTAACGATAGACTAAACTAATTATGCATGTATGCATATATCTGTAATTAGTTGAACTTATGGACACAGTAAAATGACGAAGATGGTAATTTAACACAATTATTTCAACGAATTTGTTTTGAAATACTCCCGTTTTTAAAATTTCCCTTTCTATTCTCCGTGTTTATATTTTGGAACTTTTCCCCCCAACTGAATTTTGAGATGAAAAAGCTATTATGTAAACTTTTAGACTTATGAGTTTTAAAGTGAATTCTGTCGGCCAAAAAGCTGTGAAAATAAAAGTGTTCAGATTTAAAATGTATTTCAACAATTGTTTAGGGTCCCAGTTTAGAAATTAATGTTTTTCAATGACTTCATTTAAATTTAGCAAAAGCCTTTTGTCTAATCTGGTAGAATTACTATTCAATAATGGTATAGTAAACGCGGAATCTCAGTTGAAGCAAAATTGTGGAAATTCCAAGAGAAAGTCTAATTCAAATTGAATTAACAATTTTTTTAAACTTCGCAGCCTTGTGCAATTAATGTATTATTTTAAAACATGAGAGCTTATTACTATTTCCAGTAAATCGATGTTATTAAAAAGTAAATAAGAATTTTTGAGGTTCATAGTGGGGATCCTCGTGCAATTCTTTAATGATCTTTAATACTTTATGACGAAAGGACACCTATAATCTTCCTTTTGCGAGGAACCCAAACTTTTTTCTTTTAGGAGATCGAATTGCGTATTCGTAGGAAAACCCGGCAAGTATTATATATTCGCTCAAATCAAACATACATCAATCGCATAATGGATAAGTGAGTTATCTCTGCACCACGCACGACCTATTTAATTCAGGGCATTTTGTTGTTTTGAATATCCATAATATTATTATGGTTGTTATAAATATTCATAATGATCTGATGCATTAAACTGCTCATTGTCAAATGTCTTAGACCACATAACGCTGCGTTATAGTACGTTTTATTTTATATTTGACTGCGCGAACATAGCGGAGACGCTGCTGCATCAGGGCATTTAGCGAAGATTCTGAAATTTTATTGCCCACAGAATCAAACCCCAGGCTGATGATTAGTAGAAAGCACGACAAAACGGCGCGGTCTTCCAGATAAACATCACTCTTTCTTTTCACCATGGACACCTCTCCAGAGAAGCTCATACTAGCTTGCATCGGTTTTGCCTCGGTTATACCTATACCAATAGCTTCTTGACCAGGATTCTCCAGCAGTGTGTCTTCAGTGCAGTATGAGTGGAGATGAAACTCCAGATCACATCCTTTTCGCATACCCTACACATACCCAGATAGCACAACACATCCCTAGAACGTCGTTTCTTTGTCCTGTACGTCCATACTTGGTCCTGGCATAATGCAGATATCTTTTGGACGTCCATGGAGATTCATATTTGGACTTCCGTGGGATGTTCATATTCGGACGTCCGTTAGGTGTTTGATTCGGACGTTCGGGATGTTCGCGCCGGACGTCCAGGGGACGTTCTCGGGACGTTTTTGTGCTATCTGTGTAGGTTTATCTCCACGGAGCTCTTTGCATCCTGTCGTAGCCTTGGTCTAATGCAGTCTGCACCGCTCTTGGACCTGCTCAATCCGACTGTCAGTCCAAAAGTAATGGCGGACTCTTCTTCCTGCTGTACTTGCCTTCACTGCCGGCGTTTTAATTCTTTGCTCCTAACACTGAATAAACCTCGTACATGGAAATACAGCGCCGGCTACTGCGGCCACCTTTCCCAATTCACCTCTAACTGCTCAACAACAACAAACAAGAACCAGTAGGCAAAAGATAAACTTCTCACTGCTATATCGATTTAAAGCCGAATTTTCTACATGGCGGAAAAATATGTTACCACTACGCATGGGCGTCCATATGTGGAGAAGTGGGGGCTTGAGCCCCTAGCCGTTTAAAAATTGTATTTTCCCGAAACTGCTATGCATTTACTTTCAAAAGTTTTACAGTCACATTTTAAAATAAGGTACTTTTTAGCTCATTACTAATTGTCAAGCAGTATCAATTATTTTTGTAGCGTTTTGGTATCTTGTACATTCACTAAAATTCTCGACAGCTTTGAGAAGGAGGTAATAGCTTTTCTTAGTCCCCCGCCACTAGAAGTATTAAGTATTCGTATGGGCGCCCATGCCACTACGCCACTCAGATTCGAATTTCTGAGTATGTGACTAGGGCCAAAGCAGAGGGCACAAAATTAAAATTTTCAAAACTCGCAAATGCTGAAAAAGATATTCTATTTTTCAAACATATAATACAGGATGAATATATAAGTTTAATGTTCGTCTTAATATAAATTGTTAGGGAATAGAATAGCATAAATTTGCACAATATCAGATTTCGTGCACAGCTTACGTGGAATACCTAATAATTCTATCCGAAAATTTTTGAGGGCGGCTACTGAATGCCCATAAATTATTTTTTAAAAGCAGTGGGATAAATATTAATTTTAATAACTATTTGGAAATTACCTTCACAAATGAAAATAAATTAAGAAGGCAATATTATTTTTTGTTTCGTTTGTTTTAGAAGATGGAGATGGTAAATTCCTAAATGTGCCATTGTAAGGCAATTAGAATTAAAGATCTGCACATGAAGCCAAAGGCATTGAAACATAGTAATATTGTGGGCCTCCACGATAGAAACACTGCATGTTCGTTTTGCAGGCTTCCTTGCTTTTTTCCACTAAGGATTCCTTAGGAAACCACTAAGGAAACTTAATAAGTTCAATTTTTAAAATTGGCACCATCCCGTATGATTTCCTTTTATTTCATGATTTCCATATATTATATAATTATAATTTCATTTTTTTTTGTATTTGGCAACGGTATGCACCTACTTTTAGAATTCTAAAATAATAATCTGTCTTCCGTTTATCATCGACGTATGCACACGTACTACGAAGGCTCCAACATAAAAGACGCACTAAATTTCTCTAACATTATATTTCAATTAATTTATTTTTTAGTGTGTATTAATAAACTAACCTGAACATTTAAAGCTTTTAATAAATATTATTTTAATTGAATGGAAATGCTGCATTTCTTCACTACTTATTTCTGAAATATTAATGACGATAAAAAAGTCGACAAAAGGTAAGAAATAAAAAAGTAGATAAAATGTAAGCAATAAGAAGTAAATAAAAGCAAGCGCGATAAAAAGTAGATAAAAGGTAAACAATTAAAAAGTAGGCAAAGGCAAGCAATAATATATAGAAAGAAGTAGGCAATAAAAAATATACAAAAGTAAACAATAAAATATAGACAAAAGTAAACAATAAAATATAGACAAAAGTAAACAATAAAATATAGACAAAAGTAAACAATAAAATATAGACAAAAGTAAGCAATAAAATATAGACAAAAGTAAAGTAATGAAAGACAAATATGCCCTAACGTTTGACCTCCCACCAAAGAAGGTCTTTATAAATCTTACCTGTTTATCACAAGCAAAGCACTCTCCATACACTTTAGTTTAGCTCAAATTCATTTATTTATATAAATCGAACACTACGCAGATTAAAGCAAATAACAATATTAATCAACGTTTATTGGCGTAGTGATACCAGCGCCGATGTTATGGCGTGATTAGATGGTGAAACGTTCGAAAGAAAATAAATGTTTTTTTGCGTTCATTCCCCACCGAACTCAAAAATATTTCTTTTCTTTTGAACGTTTCACCATCTAACCACGCCATAATATCAGAGCTGGTATCACTTCGCCAATAAACGTTGATTAATATTGTTGTTTGATCCAAAATCATTTTATTAAAATCCATGCTAATCCATGTGAGAGAAAAAGGCTAGAAATACATGTTAATCAATCTCCTTTCTATAAGCACAAGGGGGCTAAATTTTACTTCAAAATGAAAAATGTCCTTTTAAATGCCCTGCAGCTAAATTTAATATCTCTGAAGTGCCATAGAGTAAAGTAGTTTAGAACAGATATCGGTTAACAGCAGTTAATGTAAAAGCTATATAAAGATTCAAATGTGCAAGTTGTATTAATTACAATAGCATGAACTATGGAAATGTAGAAAGTATAAGGAATCCATAAAGTGTAACTATTTGTCCAAATACCCATACCTTTCCAGATATGGGACTTCCGAAAATAAAATTCATAAAAAGCCAAACAATGAAAGGAATATTAATCAGGTTTTATGGAGAAATTTAATCGAAAATCCCCAAACTTCAAACAGACCTCGAATGACACTTACGCAAAAAATTAAAAACACGCACGTGTTGTAAGACACGTCAAAAAAAAGTCAAAGTCTATTCATTATGATTGGCTTTCTTTTCAGGGACTTTCAAAGAGAAAATAAAAGGAATTTAATTTCCTAAAGCTATTTTTCAAAAAAATGCCAAATTTGAAGCTTTTGATTTAAATTAATGACAGCAAAGGGCATTCTGCGCCCTTTGAATTTTTGAAAATGATTTTTTCGTATTTTTTGAAATGTTTTCATATAATTTTCATTAATATCTCTGAATACATTATCTGTTTCAATGGTCAGAAAATGTCGGTGGAAAGATACCTTTAAGGACCATTGAAATTTGATTTCCTTTCTATTGATAACGGTTTTGTGTTCAGTTGAAATTTGATTTTCTTTCTATTGATAACGGTTTTGTGTTCAGTTGAAATTTCACGTCTTTCCAGCAGATACAAAACAAACAATTTACAAAAGGCGGTGAAAAGTGATTTTAATTGAAAAGTCATAAAAGAAGGATTATAAAATTTTCGAAGCGTTTTTCATGCGTTTTATACAATTTGAGGAAAATACGTTACGCTAAAATACTTAGGATGTAAAACGTAAACCAACGATAAAATTTGGAGACTTGAAGCATAAAACGTGTTCAATTTGGCCTTGCGTTATATGCCCCGACTTTTCAAGCCGCATCTTCTACGTGGATGACAATAAAATGGCAGTTTGCTGCTTTTGAGGCACCGTGCATTGTCTTGGAGCTATAAAACGGCCTCAGAATTTTTATGGCAATTCTGGTCTATTTTCTGGAAATATTATTTTCGCCCCGGAGTTTCTAAAATGATGTATTCGAGACAAAATTGTGGATTATTATTTTTATACTTTGGATTTTGAAATGGTTCGGTGTAGTTTAGCCGATGCTCAAAACTTTAGATTCGCAAGAGGTTGAAGGAAGGAGAATATTTAAATGCACTATAGTTTTCCACATGTCGACCTTTATCCTTAGGGAAGGTTAAAGTATTACTTAAGCAATATTTTACCCATTTAACTCTCCCCCCCCCTCTAGTAAGCAAAAATAAATATTGGCTGACATAAGAAAATAAGCACAAAGGCAAAACCCATGTGTATGGCAGAATTAACAGAAAAATCTAGTTCAGTTAAGAAAATTATGAGAACTTGAAAAGAAATTGTGGGGTCCTGGGAAAATATGCATGAAGGGATGGAGGGAGGGATGAAAAGAAGATCTAAGGAGAATGGGGATAAAAGAACAAAGAAAGAAAGCTTTAGACCGAGAATAGCGGACGTGATGGCGCAACGTTGACTACATGTAACTGTAACTCATAATCACAAAAGTTATTCAATAGTACAAGTACGTCTCAAAGTATTTCGTACAATAACTTATTGGCGTACGCAGGGGGTGTTGATGGGGGTTGTAACCCCCCCATTGCGATGAAATTTTGTATATTTAACATAGGAATATGCGAGTTGTAGCTCTGTAACCCCCCATTGAGTCTATAACCCCCTTACGAACTTTATGCGTACGCCTATGCAATAATTACACCCTTCGATCCTAATAGATCCACCTAACCACACACACACACAAGAGAAACACAATTATAAATATCTCACTAACTAATTAAACAAATTGTATGCAATTTACATAATTGTCATTGTAATACGACTAGGTTACACTAACTTTAATATAGAAAACGACAAAAGGAACATCACCCAAAACATAGCACACCCTTCTTCGAAAGGTGTTGTTTTAAGCCCCGGAAAGAAGTCATGTCGAAAAAAGGGACTTCCTTTTTGATGCGTTCAACGTTAACAAGTTAGTAATCATATATATATGATGAAGAAATTTTCGGCGATACCGCCCAATGACGCCAATGTTAATTTTATATAACAAAAAAGCCCAGCTGGTACACACTCGTACCAAAAATCATACAATTGCCAATAATTGCGCTACAGTGTTTTTATTAAAAAATATCTTAAAATATTTTCATAATAACTCGTTTGTTGTAATATAAAACTAACTGATACAAAGTCCAGCTTCATTGCCCCAACACTCGCAAAGCTACACAACCTTATTTTCCACGCTTAATCCAACACTGAAATAATTTTACTGCCATCGATATATCTTTCGTGCTAACTGCAATTTAATATTGGAATGCTCTGTAAAGGTCATTTTTTTGATAATTAATTTTAAAATGAGAAACTTCAATTCTTTCCGCTTAATACATATGATAAAATTTGAATTGAGTTCCCGATAAAAATAATTCAAATTTCTTCCAAAAAGTTATCTTTCCTAAATCGTTTATTTACCCCAAATAAAATTTCATTAATTTGTGTTTTCATGGTATTCCGTGAAATCCGGACCTTTTCTACCAATGGAACCAAACCCCAGGCTATGATGGGTTTAAAAGTGGCACGTGTTTTACGAGACCATTGGAAGTCAAACCCAGGTTAGTGGCATGATAAACGAATGTGGTGCCACTACTGCGCCCTACAACTACGGTCTTATGTTTGTCAAAGGGATTTGATACACTTATGATCTAGACCAGACTTGGGAACGATTACAGTCGAAAATGTGTGTATGTGTGATTATTATGACGCCATAAAAATTACATTTTTATTCAAATCGGATTAATAATATGTCTGAAAGTAATGAAAATCTGGATAATAAAAGAAATAAAAGGTACAAAGAAAGACAAAAAGAAATATGGAGGGATGTCAGAACACCTCGGACATGGAGGCAAGACATACACAAATAATGAATGAGTTAAGGGATATAAAGAGTAATATGCTAGAGGACAGTAATGAAATAAAGGAAAGATATACCGAATTATCTGATAGGATCGATAATATTTCAACAGCGATGAACGAAATGCGTATAGCCTTTAAAGACATAACGAGAGAATTTGGAATAATAATGAAGGAAAATAGAAAAGAATAAAAAAAGAACTGACAGATATCAAAAATGAATTGTTAAACGAAACGAATAGTCTAAAAGGAATGAATAAAGAAAATAATTATAATATTCATACACAATATAGAAGAAAATGGAAATATGATCGTAGATATAGTTCAGTATATACGAAGATAAAATATATTATTTACTGATGTACTTCTACTTAAAGACGAAAACTCTGAAGAAATAAAAAGTAAGATTTGTAATGATATGAATATTGAATTAAAAGAGAATGATGTACAAGCTGCACATAGACTTCGAGGAAGGGATTAAAAACATCATTGTGAGATTTACAAATGTTAAGAAAAGAAATGAAATCTGGAGAAGTAGAAAAAAAGAAATACACATAAAAAATGTATCAACAGAGGGAAAAGGGGGTAGGCAGAACAAAATATATATAAATGAATATTTAACCAGTCTAAACAAATATCTATTAAATGAAGCTCTAAAATTTAAACGTGAATATAGCTGAAAATATGTATGGACGGTATATGGAAGAGTAAAAATAAGGGAAAAAGAAAGCTCGGAGATATATGAAATACATAACATGAAAGATATCGAACAATTAAAATGGAAAATCGATAATATACATAATAAAAAAATACCATCAGGAAAATCAAGAAATAAAAATGGACAGCTAGAAAAAATAAAAGACAATAAACTATTAACGAACAACTAACTCAAAATCTTCTACGTGGACGCTCAAAGCTTAAAGAATAAAATCGCAATAACTGAAGAATAATCCAAGAGAATAATCAAACTGAAATAGTGATTATTACAGAGACATGGAAAAAAGAAGGTGTAAACCTGAATATAAATGGATATTACGAAAATTCAGTGTTCAGAGTTGACAAAAAAGGAGGAGGTGTATCCATCTATGTAAAAAACGAAATTGACAGTGAAATAATAGAAGAAACCTTAATCATGGAGGAAGATGTGGAGATGATAGGGGTAAAAGTAAGGGATTTAAAAATTTTGGCTTTAAATGGACCACCACAGGGACAGATAAATAATTTCCTTACGAACCTCGAAAATAAATTAAACATCCTTCAAAATACTTTTATAAATAAAATAAAAAATATTTTTCATTTTCGTATTTAAAAGTAAAGACATTTCTGTACATTTCCTGACCAACTGAAAGTTTCTAGTGTAAATAGAAGTCGAGTTACAGCGAAAACCGTAAAAACTGTTTAGGCGTTTTTTACAATTTGAAGGGATTAAAAGGGGCCATTGCGTTACGATTCCGTCATCCACGTTTGCAATTATATGCATTTTTTTTATTTTTTGTGTATGGTTGCTTTTCGATAGGGATCACACACCAATACACATATACACAGAATGAGGAAGGGAAGGAAATAACTTTCATAACCTTTTTTCACTGTTTACATTTACGACAACCGCTGCTCACCGCGTTTTCTTGCTTTCTGAATTTACATTTTGTTTTGATCGTCGATATTGGTATTGGTGTTTTTGTTATCTTAAAATTTTTATTTTGAGTTGTTATTTGCTGTTCTGTTGAGTTTTTTATTCAATTTAGTTCGATATTCTATTAAAATGTCAAAGGCAAAATCAAAGTCTGGAACCCGCCCTAAAAAGCGGAAAGCAATATTCTGTAGGAATAAAAACACGTCTAATGATGAAATTTCCAGTAGTAAATGGAGTAGTGCATCTGCAAAGAAAATGAAACTGGATTGCACCATACAAATGCCACCACCAAATAAGTCAGTTTTCAAGGGATGTAGGATTTTCGATTTAGACTTATTATTTACTATAATTGTAAACTTACTTTCTTGTAAAGAGTGTGGGAATGATGTCAAAATCAGTGAGGACTTGCAACAAGGACTTTCCTTGAAATTTTGTATTTGTTGTAAACAATGTGGATTGCAAAAATCCTTTCGCAATTCAAAGATGCTGGGGCCAATAAACAATATTCCTGAAATTAACAGACGAAGCATGTATGCAATACGCACCATTGGATTATGATTAACAGGTCTTAAAAATTTTTGCGCCGTGATGAATCTCCCACCCCTTGTTTCGAACAAGACAAGTAGGCCAATCCTTACGAAAATTCAAAATACTGTTGCCATAACCACCGAGGAAGCCGTGAAAGATGCACGTTAGAAGAACAATCGTTGACAACAGTAGAAGGAGGCATATGCATAAGCGGAGATGGCACCTGGAAAACCAGGACCACTCTTCACTTATTGTGGTGTGCAGTGCCATTGGTGCAAAGTCAGGCAAAGTCGTAGATTTCGAAGTTTTGTCTTCTGGCTGTGAGAGCCTGTCAAAATTATAAAAGAATAAAAACTGGCCAAACTTATAGAAACGGGTTCGAAGCTCACTATCCGAATTGCGTGTAAAACCATACAGGATCTGCACAAAGAATGGAAGTAGACGGGATGGTCCTAATATTTAATCGCTCGGCAGAATACAGAGGGACTCGATATCTCCAATACATCAGCGATGTGGACACAAAAAATTTCCCCAAAATTAAGAAACTACATCCTTATGGTGATGACATCGAAATTAAAAAAAAGTGAGTACATCAATCATGTGAAAGAACGAATGGGAGCCAGACTTCGAAGAATGAAGCTGGAGCGAAAAGGGAAAAGGCTTTCAGATGGAAAAACTGTGAGTGGTAAAGGAAGACTGACAGATAATGTAATCAACCGCTTTTCAGCATCTTATGGAAATACCATAAGACAGCATAAGGACTTAGATAGCATGAGAAAGGCTGTATGGGCAATTTATTATCATTCACGTTCGACAGATGCGGAACCAACTCACCATTTTTGTCCCAAAGGATCATGTTCATTTTGTAAATACCAAATTGTAGTTGCTGATAATGTTCATCACAATTTCAAACATCAGAATCTGGCGCCAATTGTCATTATGGATGAAATCAAACCAATTTTTAATGATCTTTCCCATCCCCAACTCTTCAAGCAATGTTTACAAAATAAAACACAGAACCCAAACGAACGTTTCAATTCCGTTATTTGGAAATATTGCCCGAAGTTATCAGGAAATAGTCGTCTCATTGCAGAAATAGCAACTTATGAAGCCATAATTGCATTCAACGATGGTAGCAAAGGTCGTCTTAAAACTATGGAAAACCTAGGCATTTTACCAGGTGTGAATGCCACACGTGTAGGAATGGAAGCCAATAAGGAGCGGGTGATGGGTGCTGAAAAGCAAGCTTTCATGTCGACAAAGTATTCAGAAAAGTTAGACGACAACTGCTTATTGAAAAAAATAAAAAGAACTTAAAACAAGAAGGTGTTATCTTTGCAGCTGGCTAATTTTGAGGACTTATAATAGGGTATTTGCCATGTATATTTGTAAAATTTACTTTAAACGCGATTCTCAAAACGTACAATTTTGATCTTGCGCGCATGATATTTTATTTTCTATTCATTATATCAAAATACAATTTAGTATATTCATTCGTATAGTAATTTTATTCTAAGTGAAACACATTTATTATAATTTTCGAAATAGCAAAGTTATGCTTACAAATTCGCTTAAAAATTACGCAAATATTCATAATTTGGGGATTTCATATTTTGAAAGATTATATTTCATAAATTTATTGATATTTTTCCAAAGTAGCCCACTTAGTTTACAGCTATGACAATATTACTGATTTTAAAGTTGTGTTTTCTGGGCTGTGTCACTTTTAGATAAATATATCTTGCGCGGCGCAAACCTCTAATATTGACAAAATATGGAAATACTGTTTAAAAATATTAATTATTAAAAATAAAAAGCTACTATATTTGTGTGCAAAGTATGTCATTGGGTAGATAAATATTACATTTGCAATTTACAAGCCATGAAAATTTGATAAGAATCAAATGTACAGTTGTTTCAAAAATTAGTTTAAAATGTATGAAATTTTCCACTGATTTCAGTGCTTTAAAACCCCTGAGTCCCCCTTAAGCATTTAAAGTTTTTAATAAACTAATATTTTAACTGAATGGAATTGCTACACACACATGTACATTCCTTCAATATATATTTCTTCACAATATCATCACGTTTGAAAAATGCTGTTTCTATTCTTAAGTATTATTTCTTAACTTGTTGCGTTTGTGACGGTGTATTCTAGCTCCTAGTATGTTAATTTTCAATCCCGATGTTTCACATTTCACTGCATTTGCGTTATACTTTTGGCTGCACTTTTGTACTGCATTGTATTGATTTTTGTTTAGTTGTTTGCGGATTGGTAGCCCAAGTTGTTAAGCCAAGTTGGCGCTAATACAATTGATTACGATTACGTCAAGTAACAGCGATTTATCACAACTACAAAGGCTACCACGATGGCTCGGTTCCTTCGCCAAATGGCACTAAAGGCCAAACAACGAATTCGATACTTTAAGTAGGCTTCGTTCTCAAATTGCTTTCCTTGACAAAAAGCGCCACAGAGCGTCACCATTGCGTGAAGCAGCCAACGAAGTCCCATTCTCTAAAAGTCTCTCTCTCATCTCAATTACCTTTGGCCCTAGCCACTAGATAATGGTAACCTAACGGCAAAAGGACTTTAATTCTGCTTAAACAAGAAACCAAATTTCCTCTGCACAATGTTCTGCCTTCTGTTTTCAGTAGAAAATGGCTGCTGGGGCTAATTTGCCGAAACTGTTTTTTCGATAATGTGAACTGTGTATCCTTTTTACCGCAGCATTCTCAGCTAGTGCCTAATTTCAAGACAGCCATTTAATGATAGTGTTAGTTTAAATTTAGTTTTTCCTAATCTTTTTCCAATTAGTTTTGTAAGAATTATGTTCTAACTCAACAACCCGGCTCCCAATACTTTTTTTAATTGAAAATGAACAAAGACCTGAAAGTTGAAACGCTACTGAAGATGTCGTAACTTTACTATTTATATTTCTTGAACCACTGAGAACACTGGATCAATATATCTTCCATAATTTCTTTTTTACTTATTACATTATTATTTTTATTTCATATTAATTTTATTTGCTTTTATTGATAACGTAAGAACATGTTTAACTGTATTAGACCCAAAATTATGAGTAGACTGTACTCGTGGCAAAGGTAACTTGGTACACTAACCAGATGCAGAGCAGTATGATTTCGCCAGTGCAATATAGTTCGCCCTTTCTTACGTTAACAGAGTTAATAGAAGATACATTTCGTACATAAAACATTAAAATAATGCTCAAATACATAAAACATAGGCATATTTGTGTAGAGCAAGCAAGCAAGCAGGCAGGCAAGCAGGCAAGCAGGCAAGCAGGCAGGCAAGCAGGCAGGCAGGCAAGCAAGCAAGCAAGCAAGCAATACTTTATTCCTTATTATTTTATACCGCAGGAGACTATAAAAACGATTTGCTTGGGAAAAGGAAAGACAGCAGCAGCGGCGCTAGTAACGAGGCTCTCTTTCCGGTAGAAAAAACAAGGGATTTCTCGTATTCTGCAAGAAACAACAAAGATATTGATTCGCGCGTAGAAATTTGCATTGTTATTAAGAGATTTACATTCGCAGGTATATCACATTTACATAGTTTATGAACAGTCTTGACTCGAAGATGTTGATGCGAGTGAAGGTTGAAGTCCAAAGATGAAATCTATGTAGGCTGCAGGGTAAGAATGTTTTTCCTTGTAGCCAGGACCGAGAGAAGAAGTAGTAGAAACGAAAACAGTAGAAAATTGAAAATGAATTTTGAGTTGACCGTTGTGGGTGCAGTTTTAGAGGACTTTTAAAAGGAAAGGCAGACAAAAGAAAAATGGAAAAGGAAGAGCAGGGAGAGCAGAGGAGGGGGAAGAACTGAAAACTAAAAGGAAAGAGTGGGAAGGCAGAAGTAGCAGGCAGAGCATACTTGATTTGAGTACTAATCAAAGATTTTGGCTTTAAAGGCGTGAAAAGACAGAGCTTTAAAATCTTGGGGAATCGAGTTCCAGATTTTAGAACCCGTAACGGAGACACTGTGTGTTTTATAGTTTGTGCGAGTCCGCGGTATTCTGATATCGTCCTGGTGACGTGTATTGTAATCATGTGTCGGCTGTGAGATAGAGAAAGGTAAAACTACGTCACCTTTTGTGACTTTGTACGTAAGGAGTGTAAGTTTATATTTTACTAAGAGAGTGAGAGGAAGAATGCGCCATAATTTAAAAAATTGGCCAGTGTGTTCATGGAAGCCTGCAAAGTTAGCTATTCGCATAAGCTTTTTTTGTGTTCCTATCAATTGCCTAAGGGAGGTAAAATATGTGATTCCCCAGACCTCAACACAGTAGGTAAGTTTTGAATAAAATAAAGAGTGGTATAGAATCATTAGGATATATTGAGGAACGACATGTCTGAGTTTCGAAAAAATTCCCAGGAGACTGCTAAGAGAATTGGTGAGATCGTTAATGTGTTCTTTCCAGGTTAAATTTGAATCGAAAATTACTCCAAGAAGTTTGGCTGATTTCGTTTCCTGAAGGATGGAGTTGCGGAAAGTAATAGGAGAACTGTTAGGTAATATTTTTTGCCGGGAATGGAAGATAACGTAGTTAGATTTTGCAATGTTTAGCTCTAGTTTGTTAACGTAAAGCCAACGTGAAATGTTATCTAAATCTTGGTTGACTTTTTGCACTGTTTCTTCGATATTTTTTCCCGATACCAGAAGTGTCGCGTCGTCAGCATAAAGAAACAGCTGACTATTCAGGACAGCTTGGGGCAAATCGTTGATGTAAAGAAGGAAGAATAGCGGAGCTAAACAGCTTCCTTGAGATACACCAACGCAAATAGTTTTGCGAGTTGAGGGAGTTTTACCTATGAAAACTTGCTGTTGCCTATCAGAAAGGTAGCTGTTCAGTAATTTTAGAGGTGTACCCCGAATACCATACCGTTCCAATTTCGTCAGTAAAATGTCATGCTTAACATTTTCAAACGCTCTTTGGAGATCTATTTGCATTCCTATTACAAAATTGCTTTTGTCTATTTCGTCAGAAATCATCTCTTTGATATTAAGGAGGGCGGTAGTTGTTGACCTGTGTTTTCGAAAGCCGAATTGATGTTTGTAAAGTAAGTTTTTACTTTCGAAATATGATTCAAGTCTACTGTGTAAAGCCTTTTCAAAAATTTTGCTAATAACTGGAAGGATAGAAATAGGATGATAATTCTGAATGTCAGATGGGTCGCCTTTTTTAAATATAGGAATAATTTTAGCCATCTTAAGCTTCGAGGGGAAAATACCCTTATTGAAGCTGATATTGATTAAATGCGCAATAGCATTTGCAAAGAAATCTGGGTTGGCTTTAACAATATGCGGCGGGATATTATCGAGACCTGTGGACTTGGAACTAAGAGCATTAATAGAACGCTTGACCTCGTTTCTGCTCAATGGTTTAAGGAAGAAAGAAGACCCGGCGGCGGGGAAGGGTTCAAAAACTTCTGAGTGGTGCGGGGGAGTGGGACTACTGTTGGGAGGGGGGGATCGTTTGCAAAAAGTTCGTTGAAGGCGTCAGCTATTGTATTAGTTGTGTGGAGCTCAGTGCCAAAGGCATTGATTTTGGTGGGGAGGAGATTATTTGATTTTTTGCGGTTTAGGGCCTCGTAAATTGTTTTCCACGTAGATTTGTTGTCTCCGAGTGAGATTTTAAACTTCGCATCAAAGTAGTTCCTTTTGGCTACTCTCAGGATTGTAGTTAACAAATTTCGATAAGAAACATATTTTGATTTTAAAAGGGGGTCAAAAGGACTGTTCCTGTATTTAGCATGAAGCCGATCCCTATTGATGATGGATTTCGGGATACCTCCTGTGATCCAAGGCTTTCTTGGAGTGCGTTTATAAGACTTATTAGTTAAATATTCGGAATTTTTTAAAGCCCCAGTTACCCCTTCTGTGAGAATATTGTAAGCCTCGTTGGGATCGAAACTGTTGTACATCGCGTCAAGCCAGTTTGCATTGTTGAGTAGTGAGGAAACTTTTTCTAGGTTGTAGGAAATTCTCGGGGTTTTACGATCAGTAGTACATCTTGGTAATAAATTCGATATTTTAATAAATACCGGAAAATGATCTGAGATTCCCGTTTGAATTATGCCTGACTGAAATGGATAAAATAAATATATAGGGTTTTTGACACATCTGTAACTCTGGTAGCTTTATTAAGGAAGGGGATGTAGCCGTGGGAAGCGAGGATGTTAGATAAAGAACGGTTAATAGGGGTGTTCTCGAGCGAATTTATATTAAAATCACCGCAAAGTATTAAATTCGATTTTGAAAAATTTTGGAAAAAAGAAATTTCAAGTGCTTTAAGGAAGTCGGCTGCATTGTTGTTTGGTGAACGATAAATAACACCCACAGAAACTGTATTCAGGAGGGAATAAGTATTTATGTCCAGAAAGAGTGATTCACAGGAATCAATTGGGCCGACGTTTTTAATTTTGTAATTAACCGTTTTATGCACGTAAATGGCTACACCCCCGTGAGAGCTGTCTGGTCTGGAGACGTGTTCTAGACGGTAATTATCTAGATTTAAATATTTAGCGTCGATTTGAGAAAGAGTTCTGGTTTCGGTTAATGCAATAATTTTGAAAGGAATTTTTGAAGTCATGAGCAACTCCGAGATTAGATCTAAGTTTTTAAGGAGACTACGGATATTGATGTGCAGGACGCTTAGGTCGTCCCTGCAATTACCTAATATGCTTTGCAAATCGCCCGCACAGTGATAGTGACAATTAATAGATAAGGGAGATAGAAACCGAGAAGCCATAGCGAAGGAAGGAGAAAAGAAGCGCGCGATAAAGGTAAAAACATGAAAGACATCTTTTAAATCCGGAAGCACCCCGCACGGATCATTGACGCCGGATAAATGGGTCCGAAGGCTGGTCGACAACGTTGAAATGTTTAAGATCTTCACGGCACGTTATTTGGAGAATGGTACTTCCGTCCGTGTATCGGCTGAGGATTTTTCCATTAGAAGTCCACAGGTGTTTCCAGCCATGTGTACGTTTTGCTTCGAGGGCGGCTCCGAATAGCTGTTTCCGTCTTTGGGTTAATTGTTCACTTATGAATATTGGCTGCACTTCTCCAGAAAATCCCTGGTCCTTCGATGTAATTCTTTTTTTCCTGGCTGTGGCGATAATGGTTTCTTTAGTGCGGCGATTTACAAATCGAGCTATAATGGGCTTGATTTTTTGAGAAGAGGGGACTCGATTATATGCTTTAAGAGATTAAATTTAGGAAAAAGACTCATTATAGCCAGAGATGACGTCATTTAAGTAACTGACCACTCAAAGGACTTCGTTTGGTTGGCACGAAATTTGGCACCTAGAATTTTGGGAACCACGTTTTTCTGCATTCCAAATTAGGCGATAAATAGCCTAATAATGAAGAGGGATGTTCATTTTACGCCAATTTGCTAATGAACACTCTTTGCAGGGGCGTGAATAGGTCGTCATAGCCTTAACAGTGTACCAGATTAGTTTTGCCGCGAGTTTAATATAGCTCACTCTTTTGTGCAGAGATATTTGCTTTAACATCTTTAGTAATAATAGTCTCCCTGCTTTTATGACACCAAAACAGCACTTTTTAATTCTCGACCAAGTAAACTAGCCCTAAAATTATGGGTTGCAAATTAATACTATGTTTTTCCACATCAATAGGAAATGGGTGTATTTTCATGCTCTTTTTCTTGTATATTGTAGAAATAAATACGCATATGTAGTGTGAATTATTTGCTATAGCTCCATGTGGTTTCCACACGTTAAAAATTTAAAATATATGATTTCACTTTTTGAAATGAATAAGAGTTTGTAAACTATAATTTCGATTTTTAATACCTATATAAAATTTCATTCTATGATTCATTTAAAGCACGCATGAACTGCCTTTTGATAATAATTTTATAATTTAATACCTACATATAGAAAATATGTACAATGTAATGTACAACAAATATTTGGAGCTTTTCATTCCTTATACTGAGACCGAGATCACCATTGTCGAGAAAATTCACCGCCTGCTGACTTTTCATGAAGTTTTTCTTCAGCATTCTTTCATGCCTAGGAATGAGGGAATTTAATGAGTAGTATTTTTCTTAGAAGCTTCATTTACTAAATATCCTTCAATCCTTTTTCCGATAGATCTGATTTTAAAGAAATATTAATGTATCAAGCTGTTTTACAGCTATTCCAAACTTTATTTCTTAAAGGCTCGTTTCCTAGAGCGCATATTTCGCAGCGCAATAATAAAAACGTCGAAAACTGATTCAAATAATAGAAAATGAAATGGAAGTGCTTTCCTAGAACTAACAAAACCCTTCCATTGGTTTGCTGTCTGAGTTTCACCTTGGCGTTTTATATTGTAACGCCTCGAATTATGCTAGGAAAACTGCCTTAAATAGAACAAAATCTGCAAAGATTCACGTAAGTTAAGTAGATAATATACACCTAATAAGCAAATGTGAATGTTCTCTGATATTAAGAAAATTTATTATATAAGAATGTATTAAGAAGATACTATGGGTTAAAAAGTGGCAACATAAAATTCAGGACTGGTTTTAATAATATACACTTTTATTGTAATTTTCTTATTTAAATTCACAGCAGCATTTAGCTTTCTTCATTGCTTGCATACACATACAATTCGTGCCAATTTTTCTTGAAGAAAACTCAGAGCATTGTAAACAGAACAATTTTAAGGAGTGAACTTTTCATTGACGTGTAAAATTGCCTGATTTGAGTTCTGCAGTTTTAGTTCAGCCATTAACTTAAATTAAAGCTCCCTTTGATAAGTTCAGGGCCATGTAAGATCTCGCAAATCTTATTATTATAGAAACAGTTTTTCGGCACAAATTTAAAAACTAAAACCGTAGCTAAGATTTAATTTCGGGAGATTCAAAAATTTTTACTACATGCATTGTTGCAATCACAGCATTCAGAACCGTAGTCAAATCCCATTCAAAATTTAGATTCGGGGGACCGGACCCTAAAATACCCCCTCTGGACACGGACATGCTGAAATTAAT
>QLNU02015359.1:3643898-3659818 GCA_006491805.2 Dysdera silvatica | reverse complement strand
CATCCTCTCCTTTTAATGCAATGATGTGTTTCTTCCCAACAGATAAACTTCCTTTAACAACCCTAAGGCTCTTGTTATTTTCAATGGCTTTCCTTACTAGCTCACAGTTGAATTTTCTTATGTCTTCTTTCATGCTTTTGCGCAGAGTTTTACAAAGTTCTATGTACTCAATCCTGGAACTGGTATTTCGATTGTCCACCTTCATATCTCTTCGCCTTTTCATGAGCTGTTTCGTCTTCTCAGCAGTTTCAACTATTGTCTTAACAATGTTTTCATTTGCTTCTGAGATATCACTTTCATCAATAAGTCCTTCCAGTGCAGAAAAGCGATTTTTTAATTCCAACTTGAATGCCTCGGTATTTTCTTTTAATTTCTTTAAATCCACCCTCTTACTTACTTGTTTCCTAATGAGCTTCTGTCGTTCTAATTTAGTATTTAAGTGCACTTTACATCTCACCATTCGATGATCACTTCCAGTATTAAATCTGTTCAGTACACTGCAATCTTCAATAATTGATTTCTTGTTTGCCAGGATATAGTCAATTTCACTAGTTCCCCCATTTGGGTGTTTCCATGTCCATTTTCTTTGCGGTTTCTTCTTAAAAAATGAATTCATGATGCTAAGATTTTCAGCTTCTGCAAATTCGATGAGTTGATCGCCACGTTCATTCCTTTCCCCATATCCGTATTTACCAACCGATGTCTCTCCTTGTTCCTGTTGTCCAATTCTTGCATTGAAATCCCCCATGATGAGCTTGATATGTTGTTTCCCTTTGGTGTGTAACTGTTTGATTTCTTCATAAAATTCTTCAACCTCTTCGTCGGTATGGCTTGATGTTGGTGCATATACCTGTACTATTTGAAGTTGGTATCGCTGGGTTAGTTGAACAACAAGCCTCGCTGCTCGATCGCTGTAATATTATATATATATATATATATCATCATCATATTCAACCATTATCTATCCACTGCTGGATGAAGGTCTCTCCAAATGCTTTCCACACAAGTCTATCCTGAGCAATTCGCTTCCATGTCACCCCAACCTGTTTTCTTATTTCATCCACCCATCTAGTTTGAGGACGTTTTCTAGGTCTTCGGTGGTCTCTTGGAATCCAGTTCAGAATTTCTGTTGTCCATCGTTGATCAGTTCTTCTTGCAATATGCCCAGCCCATCGCCATTTCAGTCCTTTTACTTTAACAATGATGTCCTCTACTCTAGTTTGCTCTCTCACCCAAGTGTTTCTTTTTCGATCTCTCCTAGTTATTCCAAGCATGCACCTCTCCATGCTCCTTTGCGTTGTCTGTAACTTTCGTATTGCTCCAACTGTTAGACTCCATGTCTCTGATCCATAAGAGAGGACTGGCAATACACACTGGTTGAAGACCTTTCTTTTTAGACACAAAGGCAATTTCCCCTTCAGGATAAAACTGTTTCTTCCAAATGCACTCCAGCCAAGTTTAATACGTCTGTTGAGTTCTTTCATAATGTTGCCATCCATTGAAATCAGCTGGCCAAGGTAAATATATGAATCAGCAATTTCTAGCTCAATGTTGTCAACTTGTATTTTTGTTTCCTCTACGAAATTATTGAACATGATCTTAGTTTTTTGTAGGTTCATCTTGAGTCCAACTTCTTTACTTCTAGTTGAGAGCTCCTGTACCATGTCTTGGAGTTCTGATGGGTTCGTTGAAAAAATAACAATGTCATCAGCAAACCGCAAATGATTTAAATATTCACCATTTATTTTTATTCCCTTGTTATTCCAATTTATCTGCTGAAAAATCATCTGTAAAGCTGAAGTAAAAAGTTTTGGAGAAATGGTATCTCCCTGCCTCACACCTTTACCAATTTTGATAGTTTTGGTATCTTTATGTAACCGAAATTTTGCACTTGCATTTTTATACACACGTTTCACCATGTCAATGTACACATCCTCAATGTCTGTTGATCTTAAAGAGTTGATGACTGCTGATGTTTTAATAGAGTCAAAGGCCTTCTCATAGTCAATAAATGCAACACACAATGGAAGTAATAATGAAATTATATAATGAACTTCCATTACATATATAATATTACGGCCTTCTAAAGAATTCGAGCCCTTAGGGGATGAAATTCCAGACTGTGATCTGAAGATAAAAACAACATGCTTTTTATAGCAGAATTGGAATCAAACACGGGTTAACTTCGAGGTAAACGAAAGCGTTTTCCCTACGCCACCGTGTGGTTCCACTTGTTAGAACGTTATATTAAGTTGAAAACATAAATAAAACACACACACATATACACACATATATGCGAAATACTGACACAGAATTTCCTGAGAGAAGTTTTAAGAAGAAATCTTTCTGCCGTATAACACTTCTCAAGAGGGCTCGTTTTAGCCGTTAAATATAACCATCTAATGAAAGTCCTTCATGTATGTTTTGCTGGCTCCACAATGTATAACTAATATAACTACTTACCTCTATGTAGGACCCCATTTCCGAAAAATGCATCTCCCGCGTGTAACTTAAAGTATAAAGCAAGGGCGGACATTGGTGGAGGTCACAGGGGTCATGACCCCCAAAATATATTTTTTCACTGTAAAAATTCCAACTTTCATGAAAAATGAAGGGTGTTATTCCAAGACCATTGCAAATTCTGTCCTTGACTCCCCCCAAAATGAAAGCCTGTGTCCGCCTCTGGTATAAAGAGCATTTTGTACATATGATTGTTCTTGGCTAAAACTGGAATCTTGCTTAACGGCTTCACAATATTAATGTAAGGCACGGAAAAGTGTGTGTCAGCATTTTCTGTTTTCATGACAGATTTAACTAACAAATCTATTTACTCAGGCGTTGGATACAAATAAAGTAATTAAGGATTGCTCTTCTCATATGATGGAAGATTTTCTCTAGCGTTTGAGTAATTCAAATTTAATTATCGTTACGTCATTAAGCATATAAAATTTAAAATGTAGATTTATGAATAAACTGTATTTAAGAGAGTGACTATGAAATGCTTACACGACATCCACATCAACGAGAAATGTCATTGCTTCGAAGTCGAATGGCACATATGAATAATTTATCACGTTTTAAGAAGATATGAAAAAGCTTTTAGAGTTTTAAACAAAACTAAACTCATTTCAGAGAATTAAGGCGACGCTCTGCCAAATGTATTGGATAGATTTCCCAGTTAGAGCTCAAATCTCAAAAACTTCCTTGGAATTTAAAATAAGTTGAGGAGATTTGAATGAAAGGGGGAAAATGATTTTCAAGCAAAGTTTTTAAATTGGATCTTTCAACCCGGAATCAATTGAAGCTCTTGAAACCAATTGCAAAACTGTATTGGTGATTGGATCCGCTTGTTTTTCTGAAACGAATAGGAGATAAAATTTTTGCGTTTGAAGGGCTAAGAATAAAAATACTTTCTTTTTAAGTTGCCTTGCGTTTGATCTCAGCTAGTGTGATTTTCAATTTTCTGCCCCCATCTTTAAATATTTTTGTGTATCTTAGAAAGACATGCAAATTGTCAAACTTTGTTTGAAGATGACGGAAACAGTTGCGGAAGCGTAATATATTTCGCAGTCGTCCACTGCTACGGTAATATTTCAGTATTTATTTTAAAAATTCAATATTTCCATCACCATATCGAGGCGCCTTGGATCCTCTTTCGGATGACTGTTTTGAGTGTTTTCTTGATATGTCCGTCCTCAAATTTTGTCTCCAGGTTATTTCAGCCCGATTTCACATGCCTATCGCACTTTTGGTGTTTTCATGGCGCAAGGACAGTAAACGTTGTGCTGCGACGGAACCTACAGGTTTCCGAGGAACCCGGACCTTTTCTGACAGGGGAAGTAAACTTAGTACGCCTGCAAGAAAAGGTACACGTTTTACAATCCTTGTGAATCGAACTCGCATTAATTGTAAAATAGACAAATGCGTTACATTATGCCACCGCGCGGTAGCGGATCGATAGTTTTCCGAGGAAACCGACCCGATTTTACATGCATATCGTACTTTGTGGTGCTTTCATGGCGCAAGAACAGTAAAAGTTTTTCTGCGATGGAACCTACAGGTTTCCGAGGAACACAAACCTCTCTTGACAGAGGAAGTAAACTCCGTTCGCCCACAAAAAATGGTACGCGTTTTACTTTAACCTTTTTAAGCGTTTAACCTTGGGAATTGAACTCGCATTAATGACAGAATAATGGGCAGACAAGTACGTTATCATGCCACCGCAGGGTAGTGGACTGATATTTTTCCGAGGAACCCGATACGATTTTATCTGTATATCGTACGCTTTTGGGGTTTTCATGACGCAAGGGTAGTAAAAGTTGTGCTGCGACGAAACCTACAGGTTTCCAAGGAACACAAACTTTCGCTGACAGGGGAACTAAACTTCGTACGCCTGCCGGAAAAGGCACGCGTTTTACGATACCCTAAGGAATCGAACTCGCATCGATGGCAGAATAGACAAATGCGTTGTCATTATGCCACCGCCGGGTAGTGGACCGGTATTTTTTCGAGGAACCCGAACCTTTGTTGACAGGGGAACTAAACTTCGTACGCATTCAGAAAAAAGTTGCGCATTTTACGATACCTTAAGGAATCGAACTCGCATTAATGACAGAATAGGCAAATGCGTTATCATTATGCCACGGCAAGGTGGTGAACCGATATTTTCCGAAGAACCCGACCCGATTTTACATGCCTATCGTACTTTTGGATGTTTCCTTGGCGCAAGGAGAGCAAAAGTTAGGCTGCGACGGAACCTACAGGTCTCCGAGGAACCCGAACCTTTGCTGACAGGGGAAGTGAACTCCATACATCTGAAAAAAAAAGCACGCATTTTACGACCCTTGGAAATCGAACTCGCATTAATGCAGAATAGACAAATACGTTATCATTATGCCAGCGCAGGGTAGTGGACCGACATTTTTCCGAGGAACCCGACCCGATTTCATCTGCCTATCGTACTTTTTGGTGTTTTCATGGCACAAGGACAGTAAATGTTATGCTGTGACGGAACGTATAGGTTTCGAAGAAGCCGAACCTTTGCTGACAAGGAAATTATACTCCGCATGCCTGCCGAAAAGAAAAGACGCGCATTTTACGATTCATTAAGGCATCGAACTCGCATTAGTGGCATAATAGACAAGTGCGTTATCATTATTCCACGGCAGGGTAGTGAACCGATATTTTTCCGAGGAACCTAAACCTCGCAAGGCCTAGAGAACCAACCCCCGAAATACGGTGTCAATAAGTCAATAAGCGTTATCTTTTGGGTGCCGTTCGATGCGGATCTTGGATTAGCAGGGTACTGAGTGAACGTATTACAACTGTAAGGCCCTGCCTATCGTATCGAAAGTAGAAATTACATATACAATGAAAACCCTCTTGACGGACACCCTCAGATAACATCACCCGGCTTTTACGGTCAGATTAAAATTCCTCGGCAGAAACTGATTTACAATAATGTATTTCAAACCCTTGCTTAGTGGCCACCCTCAGACACGGACGCGGACGTTGTTTACATGATTCATCCCATTGGACTAGAACTCCTGTACGGACAAAATACGAAATTCGAAGGACAAAATTCGTACTGACAATCTACGAACAAAACAAAATGGAACTTCGACCTTCACGGCGTTTCTCACAACAGGGAACTACGGATAAACAGGGTAAGAGTTAAGGATAATTTTTCTTCCTATTAACAAAGAGCGGTAATTGATTCGAGTTCGCAGATCCAAATGACCAATTCACTCAGATTTGCCGACTCAAATGAGTAATGCTTAAAAAGGACTTTGATAATAAATCATATAGTGATACGCTGCACGAAACCAATAACAATTAGTAAAACAAAACTACCGGAGTTCAAATTTATTATTTACTCGACTAGCACATAGGTAACGTAAGCATAATGACGGAAAAACCGTGAATTTAATCTCGCAATTAAAAATACGTTTCGAGGGAAAAGAACTAGTGAGTAAAAACCACCAAACGGCTATTGATCAATTTCTTTCTTAGGCAAATGAATTATAATATTTAATGTGTTGTTAAATTTGCTTGTTATATTCAACAAACGCTTACGTTCGTTATCTTAAACTTACCTTATGTGCTCAAAAATACGTAAGTTTCGAAATGAAGTATTTAAATGTAATATTTCATCTACTTCAGAATGACCCACCTCTTTTACGGCCAAAATTTTCTCTCCGGCGAGCAAATGCTAATAATGGCTTCACTGTATATATATATATATAATTTCAATTCACCTTTTTAATAAAATATATTAAATTATATATAGTTAAATACGTAATTTAAAAAATAGCATAAGTAATTAAATAAATATATATTTTTAAATCGTATATAATATTTAAAATTATATATATACATATATGTAGGATTCGACAAACTGTGGTGATCTAAACTCCTTAGACAAGAAAGGTACTTGTCTGTTTCAAAAACAAAGAAAAATGTAAATAGACTCAGGGGAAGACTGGGTCTTCTCAAAGGGATCGTACCTTGTATTTTCGTAGGGCGCGAGTTTTTGTCCATTCGAAGGCGCGAGTTCTATCTTCCGCGAGGGCGCACCGGCTTCCCTGAATACGACCCTGAATAGACTGCAACAACGCATTACTCCAAGGAGCTGATTGGTCCAGTGCGCCCTCATGACGATAGGACTTGCGACAGCACTGGTGCCTTTAAATGGCCAAGGACTTGAGCCCTCCGAAAATTATGCGCCCTTTGGAAGGACCCAGTCTACCCCTGAATATTCTAAACACTAATACGGAATTTTTCTATATTTTGAAGAATAGCCCAAGCTGATTTGCTGCATTTATGTATGATTATGTATGCAGGATGGTTATAATTAACGTTCCCCTATGCAAAGCTCTCACTTAGCTTGAACTAACATAGAAAGTGACATCAAAATCTGATCATATACTATTCAAGATATGGAGAGGAATATTCTATGAAAAAAAAAAAAATGTAATTTAAAAAAATTGCCGATGGATGTGGGGGACGGAACGATGATTTAAAGCAGAAAATGAGCTGAAAAAGGACGAGAAAGGAATAAATAAGATACATTTAAAATTAAATTTTCATTTTTAAATTAACTAGTTGTAAAAATTGAAATTGTCACGGAAAATAATGTCGTAACTCATTCCATATTCGTCCACATTGCCTCTGCCGTTGCAGTTGCGCCTTAGTATTAGTATGATTGCTGTTATTTTGAGCCAGAAATTGCGTTCGAAGTACCGAATGTTTGATTGTCGAATGAAACCTCCACAAGAAAATTCCTACACATGCTGCACATCCTTCTACGTTCTGTTTTGTACACTGTCTACGGGAAGTTCAAGTATTATGTAAGCATCCTGTGGGGAGAAGGGGTTGCTTTTGGTCTTATTTTCCTATGTTAGCCAATGTTAATTTTTGCTTATTTGGAGGGAGGGGATTGAAATGGCCAAAATATTGCTTACGTAATACTTGAACGTCTTTCTACCTGACTTCCCTGAAGCACAATGAAAGTATCATTCACATACCGTCTCCAGTTCTTGATGCAAATTGTCCTTGGCCACAAAAACACAACCAATTAATCAATCAATCAATCAATCAATCAATCTTGATGTAAATATCGCCACAGTTCAAGGTATCAGGCTCTAACGTCTCCATGGAAAGGTAGTATACAACACTTGAAACAGGCGAGCCTATTGGGGTTCCCTGCTTATGTTTGCAAATAAGCAACCGCAGCTGAAGTAAGTCGCATCCAGCCAAAATTCCAACAACCTGCAAAATATGCTCTGCAAAAATATTTGTACGCGTTGCAAGGGTTTCATCGTTCCTAAGCCTGTTCCTGTTCTTAAGCTGCGCCCTGTTTTATGTACAATTTTTTTTTAAAAACTTAAAAGATTATACAAATGTTTTTAGCACAAAAGATAATTTTAATTTAGGAAATACGTTTTTAAAAGATTAAAAAACAGGCTAGTAATGGATTGATTTGTAAATATTTTCAGTAAGTTATGAATAAATTTATTTTCGTTACGGTGATAAGTAAAGTTTATTCACTGCAAGTAGAGTACAGCAGACAGATAAATTATAATTAGAGGGTATTTTATGGTACATCATTAGAGCAAAAACGCAGGTAAATAGTTTGGAAAAAAGGACTGAAAAAATCCTTTATTTTTTTAACACCTACGCATTTTGGTTATATAATCGTTCGGTGTCTGATAGTACATACATAGTCGTTTGTCTCAGGGGCACAAAGTTAATCAACTGATATCACCTTGCAATTCATTTAAATCCAATTAAGAATACTGGGGTGTCACCTTTGCGACACCGAAGCGCACTTTGGTGTCGCATCCGAACCTGAAGGTGGCGGACATGCGCACTTAAATAAACCTTATATAACTATGTTTGGCTTATTTTTCCCTAGGGAAAATATAGGTGGCCAAGATCGTATACTTAATTGAATTCGTTATTTTGAAAAGGGGTTATGTCTTATTGTTTTCCTATTGAGTTGACCCCTTTTCAAAATGACCGAGTCAATTTTACATAGCCATATTAATGAATAATGTGATCACAGAGTTTGATAGTTTACCATAAAATCTAGGCCAAAACTTTAACACTTTTAATGAGCTTGAAAATAATATTTTTATTTCTTTAATAAGGTTTCTTTACTAAGCGGAAAAAATAATGTACGGCAATTGTCCTCCTTTTAGTTGCAAAGTCTAAACTTTGTATTGCATTATAATTGATTAATTTCAGCATGTCCGTGTCCAGAGGGGGTATTTTAGGGTCCGGTCCCCCGAATCTAAATTTTGAATGGGATTTGACTACGGTTCTGAATGCTGTGATTGCAACAATGCATGTAGTAAAAATTTTTGAATCTCCCGAAATTAAATCTTAGCTACGGTTTTAGTTTTTAAATTTGTGCCGAAAAACTGTTTCTATAATAATAAGATTTGCGAGATCTTACATGGCCCTGAACTTATCAAAGGGAGCTTTAATTTAAGTTAATGGCTGAACTAAAACTGCAGAACTCAAATCAGGCAATTTTACACGTCAATGAAAAGTTCACTCCTTAAAATTGTTCTGTTTACAATGCTCTGAGTTTTCTTCAAGAAAAATTGGCACGAATTGTATGTGTATGCAAGCAATGAAGAAAGCTAAATGCTGCTGTGAATTTAAATAAGAAAATTACAATAAAAGTGTATATTATTAAAGCCAGTCCTGAATTTTATATTGCTACTTTTGAACCTATAGTATCTTCAATACATTCTTATATAATAAATTTTCTTTTAATATCAGAGAACATTCACATTTGTTATTAGGTATATAGTATCTACTTAACTTACAAATTTAGATGAGTCTTACGGCAAGAAAGTTTCTTTCCAAAGATATTTCGGGAGGCGTTACAATATAAACGCTAAGGTGAAATCCTAGACAATGAAACCAATGGATGGGTTTTGCGCGTTCTAGGAAAAGCGCTTCCATTTATTTCTATTGTTTGAGCCAGTTTCGACGTGTTTCATTGTTGGGCTGCGAAATATGCGCCCTAGGAAAACGTGAGCCCTTTAAGAATGTTTGGAATACCAGCTGTTAAAACAGCTTGATATTAATATTTTAAAATCAGATCTATCGGAAAGGATTTGTTGATATTTAGCAAAATGAAGCTTCAAGAAAAATACTTACCTATTAAATATCATTCCTAGGCATGAAAGAATGCTGAAGAAAAATTTCTCATGCAAGACAGCAGGTGGTGAATTTTTTCGACAATGGTGGATCTCGCTCTGGTATAAGTGCGGAATGAAAAGTCTAAATATCTGTTATAATGTACCAGACATATTTTCTATGTACGTATTAAATTATAAATTATCAAAGGCAGTTCATGAAAGTGCTTCAAAATGGAATCATAGAATGAAATTTTATAGGTATTAAAATCGAAATTTAAGTTACAACCTCTATTTATTAAAAGTGAAATCATATATTTTAATTTCTAAATATGGAAAACTACATGGAGTTAGAGTTAGCAAATAATTCATACTACATATGCGTATTTATTTACAATATACAAGAAAAGAGTACGAAAAAATTACGCACATTTCCCTTATTGATGTGGCAAACACAGCATTAATTTGGGTAAACGTATAATTTTAGGGGCTTACTTATCGAGAATTAAAAAAAGTGTTGTTTTGTGACTTTGGTGTCATAAAAGCAGGGAGACTATTATTACTAAAGATGCTAAAGTAAATATCTCTGCACAAAAGAGTGAGCTATATTAAACTCGCGGCAAAGGTAATCTGGTACACTGTTAAGGCTACGACGACCTATTCGCGCCCGTGCAACGAGTATTCATTCGCGAATTGGCGAAAAATGAGGTAACCCTCAACCTTATTAGACTATTCATCGCCTAATTTGGAATGCAGAAAAACGCGGTTGCCAACATTTCGCGCGCCACATTTCTTGCCAATCGAACGAAGTCCTCTTAGTGGTCAGTTACTTGAATGACGTCAGTTCTCGTTATATTCGTTCTTTTTCTTAAATTTAATCTCTTAAAGCATCTCATCGAGTCCTCTCTTCTCAAAAATTCAAGCCCATTATAGTTCGATTTGTAAATCGCCGCACTAAAGAAACTATTATCGCTGCAGCCAGGAAAAAAAGAATTACATCGAAGGACCTGGGATTTTCTGGAGAAGTGCAGCCAATATTCATAAGTGAACAATTAACCCAAAGACGGAAACAGCTATTCGGCCCTCGAAGCAAAACGTACACACGGCTGGAAACACCTGTGGACTTCTAATGGAAAAATCCTCAGCCGATACACGGACGGAAGTACCATTCTCCAAATAACGTGCCGTAATCTTAAACATTTCAACATTGTCGACCAGCCTTCGGACCCATCTATCCGGCGTCAATGATCCGTGTGGGGTGCTTCCGGATTTAAAAGATGGCTTTCTTGTTTTTTCCTTTCTCGCGCGCTTCTTTTCTCCTTCCTTCGCTATGGTTTCTCGGTTTCTATCTCCCTTATCTATTAATTGTCACTATCACTGTGCAAGCGATTTGCAAAGCATATTAGGTAATTGCAGGGATGACCTAAGCGTCCTGCATATCAATATCCATAGTCTCCGTAAAAACTTAGATCTAATCTCGGAGTTGCTCATGACTTCAAAAATTCCTTTCAAAATTATTGCATTAACCGAAACCAGAACTCTTTCTCAAATCGACGCTAAATATTTAAATCTAGATAATTACTGTCTAGAGCGCGTCTCCAGACCTGATAGCCCTCACGGGGGTGTAACTATTTACGTGCATAAAACGGTTAATTACAAAATTAAAAACGTCGGCCCAATTGATTCCTGCGAATCACTCTTTCTGGACATAAATACTTATTCCCTCCTGAATACAGTTTCTGTGGGTGTTATTTATCGCTCACCAAACAGCAATGCACCCGACTTCCTTAAAGCACTTGAAGTTTTTCTTTTTCAAAATCGAATTTAATACTTTGCGGTGATTTTAACATAAATTCGCTTGAGAACAAACACCCCTATCAACCGTTCTCTATCTAACATCCTTGCTTCCCACGGCTGCATCCCCTTCCTTAATAAAGCTACCAGAGTTACAGATGTGTCAAAAACCCTATATATTTATTTTATCCATTTCAGTCAGGTATAATCCAAACGGGAATCTCAGATCATTTTCCGGTATTTATTAAAATATCGAATTTACTACCAAGATGATCTCAAAAGAGCGTTTGAAAATGTAAAGCATGACATTTTACTGACGAAATTAGAACGGTATGGTATTCGGGACACACCTCTAAAATTACTGAACTGCTACCTTTCCAATAGGCAACAGCAAGTTTTCATAGGTAAAACTCCCTCAACTCGCAAAACTATTTGCGTTGGTGTACCTTAAGGAAGCTGTTTAGCTCCGCTATTCTTTCTTCTTTACATCAACGATTTGCCCAAGCTGTCCTGAATAGTCAGCTGTTTCTTTATGCTGACGACGCGACACTTCTGGTATCGGGAAAAAGTATCGAAGAAACAGTGCAAAAAGTCAACCAAGATTTAGATAACATCTCACACTGGCTTTACGTTTATAAACTAGAGCTAAACATTGCCAAATCTAACTACGTTATCTTCCATTCCTGGCAAAAAATATTACCTAACAGGTCTCCTATTACTTTCCGCAACTCCATCCTTCAGGAAACGAAATCAGCCAAACTTCTTGGAGTAATTTTCGATTCAAATTTAACCTGGAAAGAACACATTAACGATCTCACCAATTCTCTTAGCAGTCTCTTCGGAATATTTTTGAGATTCAGGCATGTCATTCCTCACTATGTCCTAGTGATTCTTTACTATTCTTTATTTTATTCAAAACTTACCTACTGTCTTGAGGTCTGGGGAATCACATATTTTACTTCCCTTAGGCAATTGATAGGAACGCAAAAAAAAAAGCTTATGCGAATAGTTAACTTTGCAGGCTTCCATGAACACGCTGGCCAATTTTTTAAATTATGGCGCATTCTTCCTTTCACTCTCTTAGTAAAATATAAACTTGCACTCCTTATGTACAAAGTCACTAAAAGTGACCTAGCTTTACCTTTCTCCATCTCACAGACGACACATGATTACAATACACGTCACCAGGACGATATCAGGCTACCGCGGACTCGCACAAACTATAAAATACACCGTGTCTCCGTTATGGGTTCTAAAATCTGGAATTCGATTCCTCAAGAATTTAAAGCTCTGTCTTTTCACGCCTTTAAAGTCAATATCTTTGACTGGTACTTAGATGAAGTATTCTCTGCCTGCTCCTCCTGTCTTCCCTATCTTTCCTTTAAGTTTTCAGTTCTTCCTCCTCTGCTCTCCCTGCTCTTCCATTTTTCTTTTGTCTGCCTTTCCCTTTAAATGTCCTTTAAAACTGAACCCGCAACGGTCAACTCAAAATTCATTTACATTTTTCTACTATTTTTGTTTCTCCTACTTCTTTTCTCGGTCCAGGCTACAAGGAAAAACATTCTTATTCTGCAGCCCACAAAGATTCCACCTTTGGACTTCAATCTTCATTTGTAACATCTTCGAGTCAATACCCTGTTCATAAACTCTGTAAATGTGATACACCTGCAAATGTAAATCGCTTTATAACTTTGAGGATCTGTACGCGCGAATCGATATCGTTATTGTTTCTTGTTGAATACGAGAAATCCTTTGCTTTGTCTTCCGGAAAGAGAGCCCCGTTACTAGCATCTCTACTGCTCTCTTTCCATTTCCCAAGCAAATCGTTTGTATGGTCTCCTGATGTACATAATAATAAGGAATAAAGTATTGCTTGCTTGTTTGCTTGCTTGCTTGCCTGCCTGCTTGCCTGCCTGCCTGCCTGCTTGCCTGCCTGCTTGCCTGCCTGCCTGCTTGCTTGCTTGCTCTACACAAATATGTCTATCTATTATATATTTGAGCATTATTTTAATGTTTTATGTCTGAAATTTACATTATATTAACTCTATTAACATAAGACAAAGCGAACTATATCGTGCTGGCGGAATCATACTGCTCCGCATCTTGTCAGTGTACCAAGTTACCTTTGCCACGAGTACAGTCTACTCATAATTTTGGGTCTAATACAGTTAAACATGTTCTTACGTTATCAATAAAAGCAAATAAAATTAATATGAAATAAAAATAATAATGTAATAAGTAAAAAAGAAATTATGGAAGATATATTGATCCAGTGTTCTCAGTGGTTCAAGAAATATAAATAGTAAAGTTACGACATCTTCAGTAGCGTTTCAACTTTCAGGTCTTTGTTCATTTTCAATTAAAAAAAGTATTGGGAGCCGGGTTGTTGAGTTAGAACATAATTCTTACAAAACTAATTGGAAAAAGATTAGGAAAAACTAAATTTAAACTAACACTATCATTAAATGGCTGTCTTGAAATTAGGCACTAGCTGAGAATGCTGCGGTAAAAAGGATACACAGTTCACATTATCGAAAAAACAGTTTCGGCAAATTAGCCCCAGCAGCCATTTTCTACTGAAAACAGAAGGCAGAACATTGTGCAGAGGAAATTTGGTTTCTTGTTTAAGCAGAATTAAAGTCCTTTTGCCGTTAGGTTACCATTATCTAGTGGCTAGGGCCAAAGGTAATTGAGATGAGAGAGAGACTTTTAGAGAATGGGACTTCGTTGGCTGCTTCACGCAATGGTGACGCTCTGTGGCGCTTTTTGTCAAGGAAAGCAATTTGAGAACGAAGCCTACTTAAAGTATCGAATTCGTTGTTTGGCCTTTAGTGCCATTTGGCGAAGGAACCGAGCCATCGTGGTAGCCTTTGTAGTTGTGATAAATCGCTGTTACTTGACGTAATCGTAATCAATTGTATTAGCGCCAACTTGGCTTAACAACTTGGGCTACCAATCCGCAAACAACTAAACAAAAATCAATACAATGCAGTACAAAAGTGCAGCCAAAAGTATAACGCAAATGCAGTGAAATGTGAAACATCGGGATTGAAAATTAACATACTAGGAGCTAGAATACACCGTCACAAACGCAACAAGTTAAGAAATAATACTTAAGAATAGAAACAGCATTTTTCAAACGTGATGATATTGTGAAGAAATATATATTGAAGGAATGTGCATGTGTGTGTAGCAATTCCATTCAGTTAAAATATTATTTTATTAAAAACTTTAAATGCTTAAGGGGGCTCAGAGGTTTTAAAGCACTGAAATCAGTGGAAAATTTCATACATTTTAAACTAATTTTTGAAACAACTGTACATTTGATTCTTATCAAATTTTCATGGCTTGTAAATTGCAAATGTAATATTTATCTACCCAATGACATACTTTGCACACAAATATAGTAGCTTTTTATTTTTAATAATTAATATTTTTAAACAGTATTTCCATATTTTGTCAATATTAGAGGTTTGCGCCGCGCAAGATATATTTACCTAAAAGTGATTCAGCCAAGAAAACACAACTTTAAAATCAGTAACATAGTCATAGCTGTAAATTAAGTGGGCTACTTTTGAAAAATATAAATAAATTTATGAAATATAATTTTTCAAAATATGAAATCCCCAAATTATGAATATTTGTGTAATTTTTAAGCAAATTTGTAAGCATAACTTTGCTATTTTGAAAATTATAATAAACATTTCTCACTTAAATTGAATAAAATTACTATATGAATGGACATACTAAATTATATTTTGATATAATGAATAGAAAATAAAATTTCATGCGCGCGTTTTCAAATTGCACGTTTTGAGAAAATTGCGTTTAAAGTAAATTTTACAAATAAACATGGCAAATACCCTATTATAAGTTCACAAAATTGGCCAGCTGCATAGTTAACACCTTCTTGTTTTAAGTTCTTTTCAATTTTTTTAATAAACGGTTGTCGTCTAATTTTTCTGGGCTCTTTTGTCGATATGGAAGCTAGCTTTTCCGCTCCTACCATCCGCTCCTTATCAGCTTCTATTGCTGCATGTGTGGCATTCACACCTATTAAAATATCTAGGTTTTCCATAGTTTTAAGATGACCTTTCCCACCATTGTTGAATGCAATTATGGCTCCATAAGTTGCTATTTCTGCAATGAGACGACTATTTCCTGACGTCTTCGGGCAATACTTCCAAATAACGGAATTGAAACTTTCGTTTGGGTTCTGTGTTTTATTTTGTAAACATTGCTTGAGAAGTTGGGGATGGGAGAGATCATTAAAAATTGGTTTGATTTTATCCATAATGGCAATTGGCACTGGATTTTGATGTTTAAAATTATGATGAACGTTATCAGCAACTGCCCTTTGGTATTTCCAAAATGAAGACGATCCTTTGGGACAAAAATGGTGAGCTGGTTCCGCATCTGTCGAACGTGAATGAAATATAATAAATTGTCCATACGGCCTTTCTCATGCTATCT
>QLNU02015359.1:3623372-3633954 GCA_006491805.2 Dysdera silvatica | reverse complement strand
GCAGTTGGCTCTCGATATGTCCTGTTTTTTAACTTTCACGCCAGTGCCGAAATAACAGTTGATGTAAATTTAATGTTTCATCACAGAAATGCTTTAATTCAGACCAATGCATTAACATTTAAAGTAATAGAACTTTTTTTCTATTTTGATCTACAATCCCGCCTTTGGTCCTGTTGCCGTTTCTAGATTTTTAATCAATAAACTTGATGCTCAGTACTGCAATGAATCTATGGCAAAGTTTTTCTCCATCAGCAGCAGTCTTTTGGGCAAGGATGACAAATCGACCCAAAGATATTAGATTCAATTTTACCTTCGTAAAAGGGGAAAGAAAATGAGATAGAAAAAATGAAAGCGTAATGAAATTGCCGTTTCGAAAAGGCAAAACTTATTGAAAGTATTGGATATTTAATGTAAGCCCCTTGGCGAGGATTTTTTGTAACGGATTTTAAGACTACCCTGACTTTTAGCTCCAAAATTGTATTGAAAAGAAAGTAATAAAATGAATTCGAAAGAAAACGAAAAAATGGGAATTTGAAATTACAAGGACTTGACACAAAATAAAATGAGATGAATAATTAATCAGTGTAATCAGTGGGAAAAAAATGGGGAAAAAATTAGAAAAAAATTTAAATACATTTTTCTTCGGATAAAAATGCAATGCCATGCTGGCTATTATTACCTGCTATTGGATTTTGCTGCAATAATGTCAAATTCACTTTGAAAAATGCCTTTTATTTTTTCTTTAGCAGACATTTTTAATCTATTTCAAAGAACTTTTTAAGTATTAAAAGGTCTGAAAAGATTTTTTCTTTAATCAAAACTATATTTTCAAATAAATATAACAACGCGTATTTAATTCTGATAAGAAAAACATAGAATAAAGACGCAGAGAAAAAATTATGAGCAATTTTCTAACTCTCGTGAAAAGCCAATATCGTCATTTGGTTTAATTAATGTAATTATATTTATATAAAATTATCCCATAATAATGATTACGTTTTAATGTACGCAAATTGTATTATTAAACCTGGTCCGGCACTAATGAAAATTTAATGTTGTTGCCATTAATAAATAACATTAAGTAAACTTTCTGATTGAAAAATAAAAATGATCAACAAAATAAATAACATTAATGCAAATGTTGTCCCCGTCCCCACTTCCTCAAGTAGAGGCGGCCTTAGAGAAGGGCGAGTAAGGCAACTGCTTAGAGCCTCTCACTCAATACATCATTAATTGCCTTAATTTTTCTATACTTCAAAGATCCAAGTATTTTATTAAATCATGGATCATATATATTTAAAAAACTGGTATATGTAAATCATATTAAACAATAGAATAGCATTAGTATAGTCGTGGGCTCCCACAATAGAAACACCATGTTCACTTCGCAGGCTTTCCTAATTGTTGCCACTTAGAAACGCAAGGAAAGGAAACTTAAGTTTAATTCCTAAAATTGGCAAAATGCCAAATGGTTTCTTTTTACATTATGTTTTCCAAATGTAAATAATTTTACTTTCAATATCTGGCAACAAATACATTTTATAATTATAATTTTTTATATTTGGCAACGGTATGTGTAATTGTAAAATCAAATCAGCCTTCAGTTTACCACTGACGTGTGCGCACGTACCTCGAAGGCTGTGGCCAAAAGGCCTACTAAATTTCTTTAACGTTGTAGTGTAATGGCATTTATCTTTTAGCGAATTATTGAATTAACCTAAACATTTTAAAGCCCTAATAAATATCATTTCAACTGGACGAATTGCTGCATTTCGTCAATATTTATTTCCGCAGAGTAACAACATCAAGTAGCGTAAAAGTTTTCTATTGAAAACAGAGTAGGGAATTACAATCAAATTTTATATTCCCGCAATAGAGAGAGAGGGGGGACGAAGTTAAATTCCCAGCGTGGCATGACCTTTACCGTCCTTATGCTGTAAAAGCATAAACCTATTCGAACTAGGGGGGAAATGAAAACGACAGACGTTCAAAGAGTCGAGTTTGTGGCATAGATGGACAAAATCCTTCCTTCACCGACTCAACGAACTATTCTGCCCATCTCTAAGAGAGCAAAATCGTCACACTGATGCGATTAGCTGCCGATTTTGCACTGCTTTAGTTCGTAGCATGATGGCCACTAGACCACTGTGGAGTTGCCAATCGGTGGGAAAAACAGTAGATGCTCAGTATTAGCAAGATTCAAACCTTCATGCCTGCATGACAAATAAACACATTACCTACATCGCATCCAACAACAGCGATACTGACCCTCTCTAGCTTTCAGAGCTTCCATAACTTCATATTAGGGTTAGTCGAATTTTCAAAAGTTGCTCGAATCGAAACGCAATAGTGCGGAAAAGTTGCTGCTCGTCAAGATAAACACAGTGAAAAAAGAAGTTTAGGAATCGGATAATATCTTTAGGTCGCGCATGACCCCCAAAATTTGAGAAATTAGCCATAAATTGACCTTTTTTTTTGGAAAATTTTGAAAAGTGCCTTAAATTGATTGTATTATCATGAAACTGCATGTGTGACAGTAATTAGAAACAAGCTAGTGGTAAATAATACTTTAACGAACGAAAATTCCTCCAAAGGGAGCTGGCAGGGGGTCGCATTAGGACGAAAATTGGCCAAAATTGTGAAAAAAACAAAACACCGTAGAAGCGTTCATGACTTCAGAAAAATAGGTTAAGTAGACTGTTTGATTAACTATTGCTGTGCAGCTCTTCGCCTGTTTGCATTCCACATTCAGTGTAAAGGAAAACGACACAGAACTCACCATGGGGAGGTAGCCGCACTTCGAGTTCCACCCACGCCCTCCCAACCAACCAACCTTAGATGGACGTAGAAAATCACTATTTTTTGATTTGGTTTGGTTCCACATGAACTGGATGTCGTTTTCAAATATTGACATTTGGCAGCGAGAAAGCAAAACTTCTCTGATGAAACCATTTTTGCTGTCACCGCCACATACTTTACTTGCTGCTTCTGTGATTAGTTTCACAGTAAGTTTAACCTCCTGAGTGTGACATGGAAATTCGTTTATGTTGAAAGTTAGTATCCGCTTGGAATGAATGAGGTCTAAGAGTTCTTTGGATATTTCAGATGCTAGAAGTGGAGGACAGGTAATTTTCGTTGATGACTAGATGATCCACCTTGTCTAGTCTTTTGCATTAAAATTTACACCAGGAATGATGAACGTACGTACGGATTTGCATTTCTCTGGTATTTCCCTGGCTTTTAAAATGGGTCTCAAAGCAAACTCTCTGACATGCTGTCTTTCGTCTTTCACCATAGCCAGAGAAAGATTCTCGAGATGGGCAAAGAAGGCATTGTTTTGGATTATTGGATCAATGATTGTTTTGAGATGATCTGGTAAATATCGGGAATCCTGAATACACTGAACCATATGTTTTGGGCCTTCAGTTTACCACTGACGTGTGCGCACGTACCTCGAAGGCTGTGGCCAAAAGGCGTACTAAATTTCTTTAACGTTGTAGTGTAATGGCATTTATCTTTTAGCGAATTATTGAATTAACCTAAACATTTTAAAGCCCTAATAAATATCATTTCAACTGGACGAATTGCTGCATTTCGTCAATATTTATTGGTTGGGTTTTGATTGTGAACCATCGAGGTGAGTATACTTTCAGGATGAACATTGTGATATGAATAAGATTTGAAGATGAGTCTACAACGTACAATCAGAGGCAACGTACAGTCTAAGGACTGACTCTATTAGCCGTTGTCAACCACCTGGAATGGCTGAGCATTCCAAGGTTACGAATGGTAAGATCTGGAGAACCAACATCTAAGTGGGTGGCCAGTGAAATTTCAAGTAAACGTTTTTGGTCTTTGCTTAAGATATCGTTGTTGACTTTTGAAAGTATGCAATGAATTTCCAGAAATTTTGCCATTGGTAATTTTTCGCATCTTTGAAGGTGCTTTCCGATAGGTTCAGAGTACGACTACGGGGCAATTGTTTTGCCATCTAATTTTTCAATGAAGTGCCTCAATGGCAACTCATTGAAGTGGAGCATACAGATGGACCACTGTAAAGGCTTTTCGACGGAAAGCTCTGTAAACTTAATGGCTTCGTTTTTTACCCAGTGTTTGTGTTTGTTCCATCGCATCCAACGGCTTCTTTGCCCATGTTAAGAATCTTCTTCTGGCTATGGTAAAAGAAGAACGACATCATGTCAGAGAGTTTGCTTTGAGACATATTTTAAAAGCCAGGGAAAACTAGAGAAATGCAAATCCACTTTCATCATACCTGATTTAAATTTTAATGCAAAAGACAGCACCGGGTTGATCAGTTGGTCATCAGCGAAAATAATCTATCCTCCACTTTTAGCATCTGCAACATCCGAGGAAATCTTAGATCTCATTCATTCCAACCAAATACTAACTTTCGACGTAGACAAATTTCCACGTCACATTCAGGCAGTTAAACGTGCTGTGAAACTTTACTCAACGCTGCCCGGGCAGACCACAATTCAATCCATGACTATATTTGCACATATTAGAGAAAAGGGAAAAGAAAATCTTAATTACGCAAAAGATCATAAGATGATAGCCAATGTAGATAAACGTAACTTCATTGTATTCCATTCTCTTTCACATTATTTTGCATGTTATTCTTTTTTGTATTCTGCATATATTCAAATTGTTTATCTGAGTCTCTGTTTTATGTGCATCAAAATGTTTTATACTTTTTTGGGAGTTGCCTGAAATAAAGTTACCTCACCCTTTAAACTAATCACAGAAACAGCGAGCAAAGTATGTGGCGGTGACAGCAGAAATGGTTTCATTAAAATAACTTTGCTTTCTCGCTGCCAAATGACAATATTTGAAAACGAAGTTCAGTTCATGGGGAACCAAACCAAATCACAAGCGTAGTGATTTTCCACGTCCAGCTGTAGTTAGTTGGTTGGGCAAGGCGTGGGGGAACTCGATGTGCGGCCACCTACCAGTGGTGAGTTCTGTGTCATTTTCCTTTTCACTGAAGTGAATGTGGAATGCAAACGAGCGAGGAGCTTCACAGCAATAGTTAATCAGTCTGCTTAACCTATCTTTCTGAAGGCATAAACGCTTCTACGATGTTTTGGTTTTTTTTCACAATTTTGGACAATTTCCGTCCTAAAGCGATCCCCTGCCCGCTCCCTTTGGGGGAATTTTCGTCCGTCGAAATATTGTTTCCCACTAGTTTGTTTTTAATTACTGTCACAACTGAAGTTTCATGATAATCCGGTTAAATCACGTTTCAAAATTTTCTAAAAATGGTCAATTTATAGCTAAATTCTCAAATTTTAGGGATCATGCGCGACCTGTAGATACTATCCGATTCCAAAATTTCTTTTTATAACTGTGTTTATCTCGATCAATATCAACTTTTCCGCGTTGTCATGTTTCTATTCGAGCAACTTTTGAAAATTCGACCAACTCTACTCCAGGTACCGGCCTAATGCAAAAGTAAAGAAAGCATCATTACATTTTTAATTCATGCCGTGGATTGATTTTCAAATATATTTAATCATTTCCGAATCTTTGAGTATAAATATTGGCAAAATTTTAGCCTCTGGCAATAAGATTAAACTGTTTGTAATTTAAATTTAAGTGGCATATCGCTAACTGTGTTACTGGAACGGATATACTTTTTATTCTGTAACCACACATATATAACAGCGTGCTAGTTGTTATATGTTATATGTTAAAAAAATTTTAATTTAAGGCTACGAATCCACACCAAATTGAAATAAGATTTTTTTATGCTTTTTAGAAGTGAAAAACGTGAAGTACGGCAAAAAGTGTTAATTACTAACAAGGGAAACCCTTTCGCTGTTCATTGTACTTTGATATCAGACCTATGGAAGATGATAATGCTTGACTTTCTGATCACGAATGTGAATTATCTGTCTTCTAAAATAATATCACAATTTTTGATGAATGTTTGAAGTCCAAAAATGACACTTTTTTCGCCAGGTTTGATATTTTTTAATCGCACTGTATGTGAGCAAAAACAGGTTTGAAGTCGGTAAGATTATGAAGGATCATCGTATTTAACGGATAAAAATAAAAAATTATGTCTCAGCTAATTTAAACAGTATAAAAAAATTAATATGAAAAATGAACTTTTAGCATAGATATTTGGCGAATTTGGTTGTTAATAAATACGACACGCTTCCGTCGTTAATAACTGACCAAGAATTTGAGGAAAGTCGGGGAGTATTGTCGAAAATCGAAAACATAATTTTTAATAACAATGTCAGTGAAAATATCAGTTTAGATTTTGAAGACAATTGTGATTTCCGTATCGACGAAGAAAGTGATATTAGTATAGTCGGTGACGAATATTATAACTGTACTGTAAAGGGCGATCAATTGGCAAATGAATTCAGTTTAGAAAATATGCAAACAATTGTTCAGTATTTTGACAGTTGTAAAAAAAATAAATTCCAGAAAACAAACAGGAGATATCCAACAGTAAAATACCCTACTTATATTTCGAGGTTTAGAAAATATATATCAAATATGGGCACAAATATAGAAAAGTATAAAATAATAAAAAATGAAATGTTAGCCAGATTTACAAAAGCTAGGGAAATTTTTTTACATGTTCATGATATAGATTTGAAAAGATGGGCGATCCTGAAATCCCAAGAGTTAGGATTTGAGGATTTTAAATGTTCCGATAATTTTATAGATAATTTTAAGAGCCAAAACAAAATAGTTGCGCGGAAAGTAACAAAATATATCACTCAAATATACACCCAGAATATGGGTAATATAGAAGATAGTGCCATAGAATTTATTTTGCATACGAGAAATGTTACTGCTAATATTATCCCCCAACAAATTTTTAACTCTGATCAAAGTGGTTTTAATTATTTTCTTCCAAATTAAAGGCAGCTATCGCATAAAGGTGAAAAACAGACATTTTCTTTAATAGGGTCTGATTTTGGCAGAACACATTCATATACAATAATATCAATGAATGGGGAACTGACAGGGAAAATGTTACTTTGTTTAAGAGAAGCTGCGGAAACATTTGGCCCGAATGTCAAAAAGAATTTATTTCAACCTTCAAACTTATATATTACATGCTCCAAGTCGGGAAAAATGGACAAAATCAAAATGAGAAAGTGGGTAGAATGTTGTATGAAACCCATCATGTCTCCTCCTTCCTGTGTTTTACTAAGCTAATGGACAGGTAGTACAGACCCAAACACTTATAACGATTTTCCGGAAAATTGTATATCCTTGCAAATACCCCCCAAAGCAACATCCCTCATACAACCGCTGGATGTTTATTTCTTTCGACAATATAAAAAATTTGTAAAAAAAATAATCAACAGAATAGCAATCGATGAAATGGATATTGACATACGACATCGAAATGAGATAATAAAAATGCATTCTTTGGTTCACAATCAATTACAGTCTAAAAAATATCGCCCTATATTACAATATGCTTGGTTTAGGTGCTGTTATAGCGATCATGATCCCGGAAAATTCAAAAATGTTGAGGAAATTTCTTTTGAAATTGAATACAACAATTGTAGCCGAGATAATTGCAAAAATCTGTCATTCTTAAAATGTGCCCACTGTGATCAATTGCTTTGCTTCACTCTTTTCTTTTTTTGTACTGTATCACTTTTACGACATTCCTGAGATGTACACAGTTTAATTTTTCTCATTTTTAAATAAAGAGCATAATTCAACAATTAATCCACAATTTATGGTTACATAACTTCATGAAATAAAGTACATTTCATGAAATTTTGTTCACATTTTTTCTAATTACAATAAATGCATTTTCAAATAGCCTACTATTAAGTTTTGTTCACAATTTTTTTAAATTCCATGGTTGCAACAGCATGTGATATGCAATGACCACATCCAGGTTGGATAAATATAGCAACTTTTCATTATTCGTACACATCATTTATTCATACTCATATATTCATACATCTCATATATGGATACTCATATATTCATACATCTCATATATATATAGATACTCATATATTCATACATCTCATATATGGATACTCATATATTCATACATCTCATATATGGATACTCATATATTCATACATCTCATATATGGATACTCATATATTAATACATCTCATATATTCATACATTTCATTTATTCTTACTCACATATTCACACATCTTGTATATGAATACTCATATATGATACTCATATATGAATATCTCATTCATTCATTCATTCATGCATACATTTCATTTATTCATACTCATGTATGCATGCTTATATGTATTCATGTGCTTCTTTTCCTTATGAGATAATATTTTGGAAAAAGAAATGTAAAAGAAACTTGACATGGGCTGCGATAATACGAAATAACTACCTCGAACGAAAACCTGGAGTAGCCTTCAAAATTGTCCTCAATTTCGCCAAGTATCTATGCTAAAAGTTCATTTTTCATATTAATTTTTTTACACGGTTTGGATTAGTTGAGACATAATTTTTGTTTATCCGTTAAATACGATGATCCGTCATAATTTTACAGACTTCAAACCTGTTTTTGCTCACATACAGTGCGATTAAAAAATATTAAACCTGGCAAAAAAAGTGTAATTTTTCGGACTTCAAATATTCATAAAAAATTGTCATATCATTTTAGCAGACAAATGATTACATACTTGTGATCAGGAAGTCAAGCACTATCATCTCCTATAGGTCTGATCTCAAAGTGCAGTGAACAGCGAAAGGGGTTCCTTTGTAAGTCTTCGAAAAAACTTCACGTAAAAACATTTATGACAATGAATATTCCCTCTGTGTAAGCATTTCTAGAATTTGAAGGAAATAAACTTTAACTTTTAAAAAATTACGGAGCTATTTTTTTCACTCTTGCATTATCTTTATTGAAAATTAAAATATTTTAGATGACACAAATTAACTGAAAAAAATTAGTGTTGATGACGCTGCGCTCTTGTCCCTAAATGTCATTTTGTATCACTGGCCTAAATACTTAGAACACTTTTTGAATAAGAAGAATTTTTATTTTTAATATAGTTATAATAGAATTCTGCTATAAAGTAAAAGTGTTCATTTGGGAATTTCTTAAATTTTTTTTATACATAAAATTGCTTTAGAATAATATTCATTAGTCATTATTTATTCATCATTATTAATTATACTGCGAAAAGAAATTCCTTAATTAATAATTAGATGTCATAATTACTAAATATATATTTCGATATTCTTATGCGACATAGGATCTTGGATTTTATAAAAATACCATAGTAGTATAATTCAAATAAACAATTTTTATTTATTTGTCACAATGGTTGTAGTAACTTCCATTTCACTTAGAAAATACATATATATACAATAACACTGCAATTCAAAAAACCACAAATAACCACAATCCATCGTGACGGGTCCCCAGTAAAAATCATACGATTTAATGAGCTGAGGACCACCTCCTCTTAGTACCTACCTCCTACCTCCTCTTACTCTCCTACCTCCTCTTAGTAAATATTCTAATAGCTTTATATTATTTATGTCCTTAAGAGTGTTTGTATTTTATTCCAACTCCTTAAGCCCGAATATTCAATGTCCTTGTTATAAAATTCCGTTCTGATTTTTGGTAGTCTATATTGACCTTTTCTCTGGAAGCTCGATTGTTTCCATAATCTATTAATTCAATATTCTCTATATATTTATTTCCTTTTATTCTTTTGAACATTATTTTTAATATACTATAATCATATATCTTATCTATTGGTAGAATACCATATTTGCTAAACAATATAATTTGATTTAAACTTTTAGTTTTTTCAATTATTTTTATAAATTTAATCTGTAGCGATTTAATTAGTCTGGTATTTTTCTTATTTAGATTTTCCCAAATGCTATTACAATAGGTCAAGTGACTGTATATAAATGGATAATATAAACCCAGTAATATATCTCCGGGGACTGTTCGCGACAATTTTCTCAAAATCCCTATTCCCAAACTCACCTCCTTTTCTACTCTTTCTGTCTGCCTATTCCAATTCAAGTCCTTTGTTAAAACCATCTCCAAAAAATCAATTTCCTTAACAATTTCAATTTCTTTCTCATTTAAATAAATTTTTTCTGAATCTTCTATTCTATCAATTTTCTTATTTTTTGTACTAAAATTTAATATTTTTGTTTTAGATTCATTTATTTTCATTTTATTTATTTTAAACCAAAGTTCAAATTTTTTAATTACTTCATGACCAGTTCTAGTTAACTCATATTTGTCTTTACCCTGAATAAACACACTTGTATCATCTGCATATAATGTTAAATGACCATTGTTAGATATTTGCGCTATATCATTTATATACAATAAAAACAGGAGGGGACCAAGAATGAACCCCTGGGGAACAACATATTTATTTTTAAGTGAAACATATATTATATAATTAATATGTACTATTTGCTGCCTTTCTTGAAGATAGGCATTTAGAATATTGTTAATTTTGCCTCTCATACCATAATGTGATAATGTGTCTAATAATATGTTCATATTAATTACGTCAAACCCCTTGCTTAAATCGAAAAAAATCCCCATTCCAA